>DF244904.1:0-22372 GCA_000507305.1 Breviolum minutum Mf 1.05b.01 | reverse complement strand
GTGAAATAGTTGCGGAACCAAGGCGCATCCAAGGAACATCAAACAGCTGCGGAACCCAGGCACATCCAAGGAGCTATCCAAGGCATCGATACTGGTTGAAAGTATTGATCGAAGGCCCCAACCCAAACCTACCGAGCAGAGGCGTCGCTCATCATTTTGGGGATGGGGAGCCCGTGCAACCTGCGGGCTATAAGCTCCGGGCTGACGGGGTTTCCTCTTCCCCTGGCTTGGAGCACCCACAGGTGGCTCTATTCTTACTTAGCTGCCATTGCATATTCATCCATTAACTCGCACTGGGCAGGTATTATGTGATCCGTTGCAGTTCCACAGAACAGGAATGCTTCAAATGGAAATTCCTGCAGCATGGAACACAGCCACGACTTCCACTGTGATCGAATACATCTTGGATGTCATGTGACGACCCGACTTCCGTGGTACCACCATTACCTGACAGACCCAGCCTATTGGCGTGCATTTTGCTTGGTACTGGGCGATGCCTTGTTGATGTGGGGCAAGTCCTCCCCTACTCTGCGGGAAACCTGCGGAGGCACCTCTGCGTTCCTGAAACGAACATCTACTCTTGGCCCAGAATCTCCCCGCAATTGTCGATCTGAATATGCAGTGCGGTATACGGTACCGATGCATCAGTTTTCAAACGGTTTGTGGAGGATGTGACCAAATATGGGTCCATGCTGACCTTGGGCTAAAAATGTCAAGCCCTGGTTCTCCATGAATCACGAGCACATCATCGTCCTGGGCTGCCTAAAATTATGCTAGGGACAAAACATGGCCATCTAAACTGGTAGCCTGAATCTCAGATCGTTCAGCTGCGTCAGCTAGAAATCAAGGGGTGTATGTTTGACATGGAGACAGAAGCCCCAAGGACCGACGCATCCCGCGCCGAACTTTACCTCTGAGCTGTTTCCCCGTGGGCACAACGGGGCCAGTAAGCTAACTCCGCATAAAAAGCTGTGGGCTCTCCACATGTTGGTGGCCGCAGATGCCAATCGCCACACTCCACCAAACTTCGCGCCATCCATCGATCTCATACTGGCCAGCTCCTTAGGCCAAGTTGGAAAAAAAACACGAGGTACTTCTCTGATGCAAGGACATTACTCTGTGCTTACGGGCCTCTCTGTGTGTGGGCAATGTTTGCTTGAGGAAATGTGTAAGAATGTACAAGGATAGGTATTCAGATGGAAAATGCAAGTGCAAAAAAGGTAAAAATTGAGAGCTCTCCCCGCCGTGGGGTGGGACCGTCATCCCTCCTTGATCTCCATCTCCCACCATGGGTAATTTCCTGCTTTTCCTTTGCCAAAACTGTTACCAAGTCTGGACCAGGGCCTGGGCGAACACCTGCCCCGAAAATGAAAAGTCCCCGCAGCATCAAAACGAACTCCTAATCCAACTGTCCACTCACATGCGGGACAAAGGCTATGAGTGCGTAAGACAAGCGGGTCCTTGGACTTGCAACAAAGTCACGTAGGGTCAACGCATCATAGTACCAGGTGAAAACCTTAGGAACAAAGTTGAGGCCCAAGCTTGGCCCCAACATTTCCAAAGCAAATTGACATGAAGTTAGGGCAGAAGCACACACACTAGAAAGCTGAGTCAAGACGAAACAAACTTCCAAACCTTGGGCTTCGGGTGATCATCCTGCAGGCCATAGGCTCCGGGAGTCACACCTTTGGGATCGTCATCAATGTGGGTCGTGAAGTTTTTCAGCTGATCCAACACATGCTCCATGGTGAACGTACTGCTCCAGGTCCTTCTTCTCTGCATGGGCTGCTGCTCAAGGCGGGAATCCGGCCGGGACTCAACGGCCGAGGCCACCAGAGGCTCGGGCAACACAGCGCTGATTGCACTCGCCGCAGCTGCAGGCTCGAAAGCCTCTGCAATGCGAAAAGGATCGTAGTCCTCATGCTTGATGATCATCAAGTCGTGAGAGAGTGTGTCTCGTGGTGGTCTACTTCTTGGTCGGCTGCTCTGTAACCATGGGCTGCTCCCCAAGGCCGCCGCCTCCGCTAAAACAAAAGGCTGAATTGCTTCCGCAACCTCGTGTTTCGCTGCCGTAAATTCTCCATCTCAAAGGCTCCATCCTGCTCGGCAATTTGGATCCAGACATTGCTCGAAGAGATCAAGAAAGCGAGAGGGTAGAAGGTTTGCCTTTTTTTTTTTCAGGTTTGATCAACACATAAACCCACTTGAGCCAAAATGAGGACATTTTGCTCAAGTGAACATTGCAGACATATTCATGCTTTCCAGCAAGCTTCCAAGCAAATAGAAATTGAACAGGGTGTGATATCATCTCAAGTTCAGATATTGACCACCGTCCTTGTTTCGAAGCTTCTTGCGCTTCTTGTGCTCAAAGACCTGCAGGAAGTGCCAAGTTCTACATTCCAAACTATCTCTTCGTGGAGATGCTCTACACTCTACACTGCAGAAGAAATCCTAAGTCAATTCTTGAAAACAGTCACGCAAAATGTTGAGTTTCACACTAAACAGAGATATGTTTAACGTTTCCACCTCTTTCCGGTGTTTCTTCAAGTATATATGGCTAATATATGGATTGTATCAATCATTGGTATGTGAATTATGCAGCCCAATATTGCTCATGTTCGTACATTTCCCAGCCTCGATGGGTTGCTTTAGGATAGGCTCCGAGCTCTGCACGGGACGTTCTCGGCCTGGGCTGCGTGGAGGACCTGGCAGAAACGGATCGCAAAATCATGTGAACACCTGTAATCTGAATGATCTGATGGGTCAATCCAAGCACAATCTTATGTTGCTTTGATATTCCTGGTTATAGTGTGAAGTTCCTACGAGTCTCTATGATTTTCTCTGTATGCATCCATCTGTGCAGTTGAGTGATGCTCTTGGATCTGCATATTTATCGAATACAAGCATTTCGAATTCAAAATCGCAACTCTCTGCTGAAACTCCACGCTGGATCCACCTGCTAGTGGATCCTCCTCGGCCGCACGTCGCGCAGCCTGCGCTTCCATTCAAAACGACCTTACCTCTCTAAGCTCGAGATGTTCTCAACTTCTCAACTTCTCAATCTTCTCAACGAAACAAGTCGCGATGAGGCGGCCTCGTCTGCCTGTTGTTGTTGTGCTTCTAAGGCTGCTAACTTGGCCCGTGTCTCGGCTTCACTGGGAGCCCGGTTTCGAGGTGCCTGGCGATTGGATCGTGGATCTTTGGTTTGGTGCTATTTGGTGCCATTTGGTACCACGGAAAACGAAGAAGATGGACTTTTTGATGACTTTGATGGATGCTCTGATGTTGTAAGAGATGACTTGTTATTGATTAAATTGATGTAAATTGGATGTAACCAGGCAAGCCCACCTTGGGTTCAGAAGCAGCATCATAAGCCCTGTACAAACAATCCAGGCTTCCTTAGCTACTGTAATTCAATTCCAAGGGCAAGAGTCTGCAGATTTTCCAGTTTTCCCCGCACAAGCACAAGCATCGTATGGCTGAAGGTGTACCAAATGATTGGGCAAGCCTTTCACCACCTTCCCAAACCCCCAAAAGGTTAACGCTCCAAGCTTCGTAAGAAGCGCTTTTGCTCATGCGCAGGACGCATGCCATGCCATTGAGTCAACTTCTGCAAGTCCTGAGGAAAGTAAGCCATGAGTGAAACTCAGCCTATTCGGCCGCTCCCAAGGCACTTTCCGTTGATTTTTCCATGGGGAACACAACCTTTTCGAGAGAAACCCCCCCCACTTCGTCTCTCCGCTTCACTTGGTTTGTCTCAAAAGTAGGGGACAAAAAATATATAAATTTTAAGTCTGCTCATGCTCCTCTCATATCAAATCAAACGCGTCGCAAATCAAAGGCTTCTATCAAATTCGTGGAGTCCACATTGAGTCACCGCAATATTCGCAAATCCATGCCACGCCATCCAAACATCCCTCCGACCATCAACAATCAACCCATTGTACAAAAATCGAATTTTAAACAAATGTCAAGCAAACATCACTCATCCCCCTTCCCACTCAACAACAATTTGTTCACCACATAAGTACATATACATACATTCATACATACATATACCACATACCTTAATCTACAGCCCTGTTCGGTGACTCCGTTTGGTGCCTGGTTGATGAGGCCACCCAAAAAATCCTTCCGCTTCGATGCTTCCCGTTGCCCTCTCTGCTGCGCTGCTCGTACGTGCGCCGGTACCGAGCTCTGAGGTGCCACGGGAGGCAAAGCGGGGGCACTGGCGCTGGCTTGCATGGCGAGACGATGACAAGTTTTTTGCAACACAGAAATTTCTCCAAAAAAAGGTGAGGATAGAAAAAAATAACAGCTTGAACATCATTTCGGAATTCAACTGTTTTGAAGTTCGTATCGCCAAGTATTTCAACTTGTGAGACACTTAATTGTCTGAATCCACAACGCCTCGTATTCAACTTCGAGCCATTCCGCGGATTGGTCCTATGGATATGAATACAAGTGCTACCGGCGACCTTGAAGATTAAACCATCTCAAACAGGTGGACCCTACAACAATAGAAGAATGCTACGAAAGAAGGAACAAAAAAAAAGTAGAAGAAGCATCTCTGTATCACGAAGCACATTCTCTCCCCCAAGCTTTTGGAAACTCTCAAACTCAAACTTCATGGGCTGATCTCGTACGCTCCCTCTCCTTTAGAGAGGTCCATGTAACGATGTCGGACGCCAACCAACATCCACGGCCTGCCACCTTTACTTGTGAGTGGCTTGCAATGTGGAGGTCATCTGGGTTCATGGGAGACTGATATCTGACAAACAAAAAAATACTTTGGAGCCACTTTTCTTTGGATGGAGATATTTTTCCAAGCATACCCAGAATTGATGCATCTGTACAAACCGTGACATTGAAGTGCCTATAGAGGCGATCCGTGGATCACGAGGAAAACAAGGAAAACGTGCCAAATCACCTCTCATCGACTCACGATCGCTGAACTGACGCTCCACGGGTCACACACCAGGCATCGCTGGGTGGCACAATTGATTGAAAAAGGTGGAAGGGTGCAAATTCAAAGTGGTTGCAAGAAATTGAGCAATTGGAGCACGGCTCATCTTTGAGAACAAAAATTCAGTCACAACCTTGTACAGAATCAGCTTCATGGATGCTAAGGCTAAAACGGCAAATTTTCGGTGTTTGGAGTGCTGCAACAGCTCAAAGAGGGATACATGGTGATCATCGCACTGCAATGGATACAACTACAAGGCCATGTAGGTCTGAAACCGTGTCTTTTTGGACCTAAGGTTGGTGAGAATAAAGTCGAAACTTGAGTTACTCGTTACCTTCCATTTTTGTCGAAGGTCGATCTCTGGATAAAAATGCTCTGGCTGATGTCTCGGGCAGAGAATGAGATATTCAGTTGAGGCTTGTTTGCAAAAATGAATATTGTACATGATTAGACTATCCGCAATTGACTTGAGTTGTGGCAAACGTTTCTTACATAATTTTGGTCTTTCTAGCTGCTTAGGTGTGAGGCCCTTAAGGACAATCAATCCTTTCATTTTTGACACTCTTGTGGTTAGACCATGAAACCTGAGTTGTGGCAAACGTTTCTTACATAATTTTGGTTTTCTAGCTGCTTAGGTGTGAGGCCCTTAAGGACCATCAATCCTTTCATTTTTGTCACTCTTGTGGTTAGACCATGAAACCATTAATCATTAAACGGCAGCAACTGTGACGCTGCGACTAGCCCATGACCTACAACTTGGTTTCCTTGGTGGTATCGATGCAAAGGCAGCCGCAACACGCACAGATCGGGTTGAAACGTCCTGTTGGAGGACACTTACCTTGGAAGCAATACAGCGAAGGCTCTGCAAGGATAGACACCGATGAGTTCTTCAGAAATTGCGAAAAGACGCGGTCTGAGAGATACCGATATGCTTTTAATCTGATGCTTATTTCCTCTAAGAACCTATTCCAAGCGCATGTGAGATCTTGTACATCTGGTTCTGCGGATGTGACATGTCTCTCTTGCACCAAGCTCCAATACCAAGTTTTAGTTGAGATGCCCAAAGAATAGCAGCACCAGCAATTGACGAGGTGCAAGCCTTAGAGTTTTATGGCCATCTGAAAATTCTCTGCCGTTTGGGAGTTCGAAAGAAACATGTGGAAGAATCGAGATTGCCTGGAATCCCTGGAATCGTTTTTTTCAAGAAAGAAAAGGTTTTTTCTCACAAACTGAAAAACAACTTTTCCAGCTTGGGCCGGGGACATATCCCTGCTTCTACTGATGGCAAGCCAGTGCTGAAGTAGTACCTGGCACGGAGCTGTTCCAAGGGAGTTGATACACAAGCCAAGTATGGTTCCTGTATGATCTAAAATCAATAAATATGGGAGGTTCCGAGATGTTAGCGATTTTATGCTCTTAGGAAATGGACCCTGCAAAAAAAAATCTAATATAGACTACAGACTAAGAGGAGCAACAACTTCGACTTACAGTTTCCAATTTGTTTCAGCTTTACTTATCCAACAGAGGCTCCATGGATAAGAACAGTGCCTGCATTTCAACAGAGTCTTTTTTGCATCAGGTTTCTGTGAGGCACTTAGGTATCCGGAACCATTGGCAACTTGGATGTTCATAGCACCCAACCCTGTACCAAATATTGTGACCCACTTCAAGAGTTCATGACCCCCAGTAGAAATACGATGCACAAATGTTCGGGGTATCCCCAAGCACATCGCTGCCGTGATAAGCCCATTGGAGCACTCACACCACAAACATTTGATGTAGGTGTCAATGCAGTTGTTGGGCACAGCCACGCGGTTCCCACAACAGCCTAAGGGCATCCGCAACGGAAAACACCACCGGTCTGCGGGATCTATCCAAGCCATGCTGTAAATCATCCAGGAAGGGTTGCCGTCACAATCAAACGACCCCACGATTGTTGACAGCTCAACCTTCTGCTCGGTGTACTAACAGTGGTCCATGGGATACAAGATCTTTGTGCCACCTTTAGTAGATTGATGTAGATGTCCTAAATCTTCAACATGTTAGTGCAAAATTTTGGTACAAGGTGTGGCCTGTGGGAACCCACCGTCCACCTCCCCATGCGCATCAACACTCGAGGCCCCCTGGCAACACCAGCATGGAACCCAAGCTCTGGAAAGGCTCTCATCGATAGCACCGAGACCTCACAGTGGATGGGCTTTTCTATCGCTGCCAAAGGAGAAACACTTGCTTCGTTGAAGAGATCTGCGCTCATTGCACGTTTGATTCATTCTGGATAACCTGGAACACCAACTGCGAGACAGGTTCAATACAAACCGGATGCCAGGCAAACCCTCATGTTTGATTTCGAACTTCAGCTTGGTTGTGAGCATCCCTCGCATCCCCAAGAATTATATAATTCAACAAATAAACCGTTGAGCAGCATGCAAATGACAAGAAACTGATAAGATATGATAAGATAGGAAAGTGGATGGCCTAACCTTCCATGAACCTTTCTCTATGACACACACAAATGAACATACTCGCAACTGTAAGTAAATGTAGATACAATCTTAATTCTCGCGTGGTTCAAGGAAGGCTAGTGGACTTCCGTCGCATCCATTTGTACTTATCCCAAGACTCCGGGCGCGACTTCTTCTGATCCGGACCCAGATCCTCCCGCGCTGTCGAGCCCACCAAGCCTGGGATACGTCAGCAAACAGGTAGCGACAAGCAGAGAGCGACTTGTTCGTATGATTCCTCCTGGGTCCTTTACTAGAAGAGGAAGATTGAATTGAACTTTTGATATGGAAAGGCACTGGTTGTAAGCATGGAGAATTTTAACTTCTAATAAATAGCTGCTTGTGCTGGCCACAATAACTTCCACTACAGACAAAAAAACTCAGATCAGGGCAAATTCTCCCTGGTTGTTTTCAACTTCTTCTGCAATTGCATGCTTTCTCTACCAAGCTGCCACAAAGGTCAATGCAGCAGCAAACACAGCGCGGATCCCCATACATAGGAGGACCACGACACATGCAGGAGCAGCAGCATAACCTCCGCCAGGCTTTGGGGATGGGAATCACAACTTGAAAACCTACAGAAGCATCTGAACCAACGCTGAAAACCAATGCTGAAACAATGTTGAAGCCAATCCCATCAGAAGATTAGGTTCAATATGACATGATTCCTAGTTTCGCCTCTTCCAAGAACCATTCACTTCGAACCATTCCTACAGCGTTTCAGCCGACTTTCGAAGTGAAGTCGTCAAGGCACTCCGTGAAGGTGCCACAGCAACTGCCTTGCTGCTCTCTTAGTTTGGTCCTGGGCTTTGCACAAAATCATATGGCTAATTCGGGATTTAGAACGGTTAGAATCAAAATGGTTGAATCCTATCAAGTTCATATCCATCTTCGGTCAAATATGAAAAATGATGAGGTCAGTGGTCAGTACCTCAAGACACTGCTTGAAAAATGGAGTGTTGTGGGGATGGGATGGGATGGGATGGGAATGGAAATGGAACCATCTCTGGGCTGAGAGGATCTGAAGCTGTTTCACCCAAGGCCGTACAAAGACCATACACAGCCTGATGCACGAATTGGAGCAGCCAAAATAAATAGTACATCCGAAGTGACATCGGAAAGACCGATATCATATATGTATATATATATATACATCTTTGGGAAGTTTTCGAGTGAAATATTCAACTTTACTGTTTGCTCGTGACAATCATCCCCCGCGGTGAAGCATTGTGAAAGTTCTTCCACATTCCCCTTTCCCTAACCGTGCACCACTGGGCATCCCAAACGTCTGGCAACTGCTATTGGCACAAAGGCAGTTGAAAGTCACCCCCAGGGGCGCGCTATATCGCGACACTCCAACGCCCATGCAACAGCACCAGGAAATCCACCTGGAACCCAACTCATGAGGACATGGAGGATCGGCCTCTAATTCCAGGGAAGAGAAATTATGGAGGAATTCACAGCTCCTTCGTGTGATGGCTACATGGTTATTGTATCTGTATCACAGCATATTGAATTTTTCACAGCGTTTCTCATGATTTTTCGATGTTTTTGTGCAGTGATCACAAACATCTTTTCAGGCAAGTCTCCAGAGTTTCTCCAACATCTCAGTGTCATCCATTCGATGGCCCGGTATGCACCAGTCCTGAAGAGATCCAACCCCATTACTTTCGGGGGTAGCAGACTGAACAAACACGCTTCCGAAAACAGAACACAGGTCAATCCTCGTTGATATCTGCGGTCTACGGTCAGTCCATCCACCCCAATACACATCCAAGAAAAGATCTGTCTGAAAGCCGTGGAACTTGCCCAAGAGAAATTCCAAGAAAAGGCTCTGAGACTCCAAAGTGGATTGTAAGAACTGGACTTCCGAAGAAATTCAGAAAGGTTGCAAAAAAAAACTGAAATCACATCAGAGATGTTGAAATCTCTTGGAAATCATCCATGTGCCGTTGCCGTTGCGCCTGCTTGACCAGCTCCAGAGAGCGTGTGGGAGCCATGCCTGGATTCTGGACGAGAAATGACGAGAAACGACGAGAAACGACACAATGTTGAGGCGTCGAAGTTTCACCAACTTGGAGAAGACAAATGATACATCATGAAAGGTCTGAGATAGGTGGTTTATACATGTTTATACTATATACCCATGTATATAGAATATTTGTAAATTCATGGAGAGGTCATTTGACCTGAGTCGCAACTATCCACTACGTTCCGTTTGAAGGATAAATGCTCGGAATCCCTGCATGCATCATTGAAACACATATACATGAAGGGTGAAGCACCAAAATCCCCATCTCAGTAGCGCATAGCACATATGTGCATGTGAACGCCTCTATGACATTAGACTTTTTGGCTTGAGGATACTGGAGGATATTCTACTCCTCTCTCACTAATCCACTTGAGGCATCTCCCACGCCTGCTCCTTGAACCGGAATACCAAATCCACCTGCAGAAAGAAAAATCAAAAATCAAAATTCTTCGAATTCGATAATCCCCAACACAGCGACATAAAATATGAAAGCCCACTCGTTGCTTTGCTGTTCTGGTGGGTCTTGCTGTCCTGATTAAATTCCGATAAATTCAGATCTTCAAAGAGAACAAATATTGAATAACTTTGTCTCACAAGTCACAATTGCTCTTGTCCCTCTCCCAGCTAAAGCAGGTGTGGCCTGCAAATTCGCCCACAGTAGCCCAAGGCATTTCCTCAGGATTGATCATACGTGCTCCTGGATCATTGTGTACAGATTCCAAGGTCGCCAGTGTTGAGTGTGCCCCTCCTGGCAAGCTTTGGTGTTTTTCGGTGATCATTTCATCTGAGGATAACACACAATTCGAAGGTGCTGCTCATGGAATAAAACCCGTATAGGCTCTTGTTGAAGAAGCAGGAAGATGTATCGCAGTGCCATGGAGGTGCTTTTTTAAGCTTCTGCAAAGATCTTCCAGCTCAAGCACGAGCTGGGTGAATCCCCAATTTGCTCAACACCTGTCCTCCTTGTGTGGACTCCATCGTTTGCTGCCCCGGCACTTTGGGAGATGTCCTCGGCAAAAAAACTCTGCATCGCAAGCCACGACAAACAGCGTTTACCTCACACAAAGGAAGTCTTGAGAATCAAACTGTCTCCGATTAAAGTTCAAAGAATGCTTGTTCACACCTGATGCATTCTCCTCAAAGCCCCGGGCGTGAAGGTGTCTTCGTTGATAACCTCCCAAATTTCCGGTACCGTAGGCAACGTGATGGTGTTCTCCTCGCCACAGCAGTTCTCCAACCTCAGTCTTTCCAGAAAGAATAAGTGGAGGCTCAAAAATGACTACTTATTTCATATCAAAATCAACCGTAGATTTCATCATGTTGAGTATTTCATCCATTATTCGAGTCATCCTGCATCATGATTTCATATTATATATATATATATATATATGTATACTAATTACTTTATTTCTCAATCATCCAGCCCAGTGGGACCCCTTTTATACCAAGGTCCAAACCCAAAATGCCCCGGAGTCAACTTCACCTCGCGTCCCTGCAGAGTCGGATTGCTTTCATGGTTTTAAACAGAAATCAAACAACGCAAACGCAGCTCAAAGTCACAGTTTTGAAAGTTTCCGGAAATCCATGTTCAATCAAACTTTTGAAAGATGTCAAGAGCAAGCAATCATCTTTTTAAGGCAAAGAGCGTTGATTCTATATATATATATATATATATATGGTGCCACTTCCAAGTTGCTTTTAGACTGTGGCGCCTTCAGGATCGTAGGTGCTTTCCCATTCCTGACATCTTGAACACTGGAATGAATCAGGTGAGGAAGGCGCCGGATCTCCAGTTCTTCTCTGAACCCACGAAGCTTAGTCAAACGAAGTTTTGGGATGCCACCCGTGCCGTCCTTGCCAAGCCCCGGTCATCCAAAGTGACCTCGGAGTTTGAGGGAGGCAAATGTGAAATGGTGCGACTTGACATAATCCCCCAGAAGGTTTGAAAGCGTTGACTGGTGGTTGATCAAATCCTGTTTCTAGACCTGTGGCATCACGTGAATGTTGCAAAACAAAACTTGTGGTGCTGAATCCAGAGGTTTTGTTGAGCTCCAAATTCTAGACTATGCGAGGCCAAATAAACACATGCCTGGCTTGTAAGTTTAACACTCATTTTCTTCAGTGACCAGTTATATCAGTTATTTTGCAGCCAGGTCTTAAGCTCCCAATGTTTCCCCCCATCCATCCAGGGTATCTGGACAGCCACCAGGTCTAAATCTTTGCCACGCGTCTCCTGGAGTGATGTTTCTTCATCTGGACAACTGGTACATTCAGTGAAATGTTGAAGCTTCTGATTGCCGATTTGGCTGATGACCCTTTGTTTAGGGAGTTAGATAGCTATCTATTTTTTGAGATTGTAGGATGTGGATCCACCAGAAAGGAATCGAGGTCCAATCTTCCAGAAGATCATGGCCTCCAAATAAACCTATGTGAACTCCTACAGGCTTTCGTTTCCCACATGACTGAAGGTCCTGTTTGCGTTCCTCACATGCTGAACATTGGCCACAAACCTGCTTCCTTAGTGCCAAGTCGCTGGGAATTTCAAGTACCTGTGAATGTTCTTCATGAGATTATTATTGCTCAAACTGATTGGAGAGGAACGCTGATACGTGAATACGTGAGAAAAATCAAGGTATGACAGTGCTTTGATCCCGCAAGCTCCATGACAAATCCCTGCTTAGTCCCACAGTGCTTGCTGTACCAGTTTATCTTCGGTGTGAAGAAAGGGCCGTTTCGTGCCCGGCCAAGACTTAGCTTCCAGGTTGGAATGAGGCTTTCTACCATCCTAAGCAATGAATTGTCTCCAGTTGGAGCGTCTGAACTATGTGGTGCACAAATCCTATGGCCACCATATCCGGCGGTGAATAAGAGTCCATTCAATGGAACCCTGAAGCGGATACCGCCGGATACCAAACAAACAGCCCACCAACACAACTTACAGGTACTCCAACTCGATACCAAGGCACATCATGCTGCCACTCGGGCAATCATCGCTGGTGGAAAGCTCCAATGATCTCTGAGGGCTTTTGATCCAATGTCGTAATGTCAGCTGGGTGTGGGAACGAACACCTGTTGAAGGAATTGGTGTTATGCTGTATGTGGTAGGAATGCCCTGCTAGTCCCCACATGGATATGGATACTGGTATATACTGATGCAGTTTGAGTCAATGGTGAGGCTGGTGAAGTTGAAACCTACAGCTCAGCACTACACTGCCCTGTCTGTGGAATTAGGCATTGGCCGAATGCCATCATTCACCATAGCTTTTGGTCCCTGAGAAGTGCTTGAGCCAACCAAGTGAGCCATTTGACCTCCAACAGCAATCCACAAACTCTGCGGAAAGAAATTCTTCCATCAAAAAAAGCCTCACTGAATCCTCAAGACACATCCTGTCATGCAAGTCGCATTTTTCACTGCGCCGCCGCCTGCTGTTGGCTCAAGATCGCCCGGCGTGGCCGAGTGTCCAACCGGCACGCTTAGAGGTCCGCAATGGTCACCTCCTTAGAGAAACATGGTATGGATTGATGGAGGCATGGCCTGCATTTCTCCATAGATGAGCTAGATATGAAAAGATGAAACACTCAAAACCTAGAAACTATATATAATGTACATATATATATATAGATGCATTACGTGATGCACTGATAATTTGAATCACATGAGCCATCAGTAGCTACTGTACACATCTTTGTTCAGCAACATGATAAGAGCTTGCATCTTTGTGGGTTATGTCAAATGGCTCAGAAGATTAAAGCACCACAAGTATGCTGTGCAGCACGTCAACTCCAGAAGGTCTGCAACTCCCTGGGCACCCCAAGCCACTTCGACTCCAGGCCTCAATGAGTTTCGCCGAGCAAAAACACGACATTGCATACTCCCCTTCCAATCCTTTCAAAAACTTTCAAAAAATCAAGGGGCACGGAACCAGAAAAAGAACACGATGCAACCCTGCCAACATCAAGATTTGAGCTCAGCCCCCACTTCCAAACACCAAACACCCAAGTCGCTCAATGGAGATGGAGGTGATCTGCTTCACCACCTGAGCACAAACTCTAGGAATCTGGTCGAATAATTCGCATATTTACATACACAAAGGATGAAAGATGTATACATTCTTGTTTATTATGTGCATGCGAGATACAGGTGCGCGTATATACTCTATAATATATATAGATATATATATATATATACGCATGTATGTACACTGCAAACTCTGGAGGTAAACTCTAATACCCCCTCCCAAGGCGCCACTGTCACTGAAGGTGGACACTGTGGAGACTCAGTTTGGAGAGCTGATATCACAGTGTCCACCTTACTTGCAGATCACCTAACTAAGGAAGAGCTTTGGGCGCTCGGAAGCTCTGAAGAGTCATCTCACAAGTGCTAGCTGCTTACGGTGGAGGTGATACCAAATTTTCAGAGACTCCACGAGCTGGTCTGAAAAGTTTCTCATTCCACAGGTTTCACAGGATACCCAAGGTTCCCAACATCAGATGGCGAATGCAAGTCAATCAAGCGCTTGTGGATGCGCATCTCCCAACGGTCGAAGGTGTTGGTTCCTGTCAATCTGTTGCAATCGATGCAACCGACTCAATAATCTGACACTAAATGGAAGAAACTTTCAAGACTTTCATCTAAGTCCTATAGTTGTTAAAGTTGTTCTGTTAAATGATGTTTTAACTTTTTGCTGGTGGTAACTCCACGTTCTTTTAGCTGAGACTGCATGCTGCCAACCCCCCTGACAACCTTCTCCACATGGCGACTTGCGGACCATGAGACGCAGAATCTTGGTGGGAAGACCTCATTCAGCAAAGAGGGTACGAAGCAAAAACCAAAGCCTTAGACCATCAGCACCTTGCTTTCCCCCCAAAGAACCTCCATGGCCTTCAATATAATCAATATGTGCTACATGGAAAGGTGAAGTGGAGCAGGCCATACACCATGGTACAAACATCTGGTATGTCAGATCTTGAGTTTGATTCCTGAATCTAAGCCAATCCTTCCAAACCGCGACTGTGCTTCCCAACGAGTTGGACCTGCCACTTTCAAGTCCTTAGCCTTGGCTCCAGAAACCAGGTCAGTGCAAACCTTCTCCAGGGCCTTCACCTCAGCAGCCAAGCTTCGGCTTGCGCCTTTGTAGATTTTTGGATTTTCTTTGGGCTTCCCTTCTCACATCTTCTCACTATGTATGCGCAGTTTGCAGGCAGTGCAAACTGAACTGGTATTCTCTTGCCAGCATGGCTCTCTTCCCGACGTTCTTGCCTGTCCCACTCACATAGCACCCTGCCGTGGTTTGTATTTGAGGGTTACCTGACACAGTCTCGTCCGGCTTCCCATATGCCCAGTGATTCCACAGGCATCCCAGGGCATCCCCACGTCACGGCTGCTGAGGG
Source organism: Breviolum minutum Mf 1.05b.01 (assembly GCA_000507305.1). Taxonomy (NCBI): domain Eukaryota; class Dinophyceae; order Suessiales; family Symbiodiniaceae; genus Breviolum; species Breviolum minutum. The sequence continues at coordinate 7,482 of DF244904.1, read as the reverse complement.
TAATGCGGATGCGGTGGAGACCTGCACCGATGTGAAAATGACTTGAAACAAAAGAAGAAACGGAGCAAACTCGTGAAAACTCAATGTGAACTCGAAAACTCCACGGCTCAGAGCTGTTATAAATTCCCTGCCGGGTCACGTTGCTCCTCAGACTCCAAGGACTTCACGGGTTTGGTCCTCAGCCGACAATTTCACTGAGTCTGGCTGGAGGATTTGTTATCTAAAACATTCTAAAACATGTTTTGCTTCATATCCCCTCATGTCACCATTGTAAGCGGCGCAATAGCGCCAAAAGCACATCATCTTCGGTAGAAAATGTTCATCCATTTGAAAGACACACCAAGTGGTTCCCACACACCCCTGAGTTCTCAACGCCATTGTATTCGGATGTATTGGCGGCTCCACGGGCTAGGTACTTGAGCCCAGCAGTCGAACGACCGTTGGAAACTTCAGGAACCACCTTTGATTGAAGTATATGAATCAGAGTCAACAGTTGTGGGCAACTTGCGATTCTGTGATCAAAAAAGATGATCCAAGTGTCTTTCAAGTAGAAACAAAAAACATCAAAGATGCGCCTAAAAGAGGGGTAAGATTCACTGCAAATCCCAAAACTCCAATGACATCAATAACAAAAGGCAGCTGACACATTTGCAGCGCAGGGCGATGTGCTCCACGATGGCAAGGATGTTCTTTGGGGAAAGTGGAAAGTGGTGATACCAATCACTCCGTGGTGGCAAAAAACAAAATAAACATTTCTGGCTTGAACACTTGGTTCTCTCGCGCGACATGTTTAAAGACTAATTCCACTGTGATTGCCAAACCTGTCCTGCAGGTTTCTACTTCGGATCACCCCTCGGACTATGGATTTCGCATCACTCCACAAAAGTGAAGGTGGCCAGTTTGTGACTGCGCCGCCGTCCCCCACGATTCCCGCACGTCTTTAGTGCCTCAGATCTTGGCAAGCCGGAAGCGGCGACTGAAACACTGAAAATATCCTGGTTTTTGGATATCGAGGTTTCGGCGTTTCCCAAAAGTCCCATCCAAAGGTTGCAAAAAAAAGTGAAGCAATGACGTTATACATTCCCAACTGAGTAACTCGGATAATGCATAGGGACATGGCAGGAGCCAGTGCAATAACAAGCAGCGGCAAAGAGATCCAGATCCTCAGAGTGGATGCCAAGCAGCCATCCGCAGTTCAAAGTTTCGGGTTGAGAGGCGAAGTGATGGAGGCTGTTTATGTAAATAAGTGTAAACTTTCATCCATCTTCACATCCACCGCTTTCTCTGTATGAAAGAACACTGACTGCATGAATAAATCTATACATACATAGTGTTACTGTCTAGATATATTTGGAAAATACTCAGAAATGCAGCTTCTGACAGCCTGACTTCGATTCTTGAAGCATCAACTTCCACCAAGCATCGCCGACAGGCCACTGGGCCGATAGGCCTTGTAAGTCCCACCCAGGAAGAGACAAAAAATCATCATCGAGGCAAATCCCTCCACCTCGGAAACTCCCAGAGAATTCGAAGTTTCAAAGTTGATTTTGGAAAAACATACAAAAAAAACATCAAAAAACATATAAAACAGCGCAGTGCTGTGTTGTTCCACTAAAAACTGTGGAACCATCACGACTTGCCAAGATGCGAGTCGCGATTTCAAGATGTCTTTCCTTGAGATCGATACTATGCAGGAGAAGACACTGCTTTTAAAAATCTGTGAACCTCAGTAAAGGTCAATCAACTGAAGTGGAGGATGGTCATTCTCCTTGAAGAGTTTGCTTTCATTCCCTCAAACTGGGTACTGGAAAACGATTCCAGCAATGCCGGATCTTCTACTTCCACAGCAACCGACTCTTTCCAGACTTCTCAGGAAACTCTTCATGTTCCCCGATCTGAAGCTGAAACTGAAACTAGGACAAATAACACCAGAGACCCTCTTCCCATGACTTAATACCGTCAACACCCTCAAGTTCACTGCCGGGATTCAATTTGTCATCTTGGATCGACGTTTCAGGCAGCAGTCTATGGAAAGACGCAGCAAATGGAACACAAGGATCACAGGGCAGATCATGTACAAAGGAATCTGACTAATCACCTCAGTGCAAGGGCAATGTCCATAGCATTATCCTCTGGACAAGACCCAACTGAAAATGTTTGTTTCCAAGAAGTCTTGAGCATTTACAAAACAAGGAAAGAGTTGACACAGAAGGCCTTTCTGTATGGTTTTCATTGCTATACCAAATGCATGAAGGTTGTTGGTACAACATGGTCTTGATTCATGATGTTTAGTTTTCTGGTGATTCCCAATGAGTTGTCCGGAACTCCTGAGGTCCCATGCTGGATGCTCTGCGAACTCAGCTCGGGCGGCGCAGGACACCACCAAGACCTCAGAGCAAACCGCCAGTCAAAAGTGAATCCCTACAAAAGAAAACATGAAAAAGGAAACATGAAAAGAATCATGTGCCAATCAAGATATGCCGTGATGTTTCAAAATGAAATCCGCGCGGACCGGTAGGTGCCAAATGGCGTGATCATCCGTAGGCATGACCAGCTGTTGGCTTTTGCTAGGCGAGTCCTTTTTGTTTCTCTAGAACGCTGTGCTTTTAAAAGTTGTTCAGAAGTAAACAAAATGCTCTGGATAGCGCATTTGGACGTCGGAACATGTCATTTTCACTTCTGGGAATTCAAGTGTCTCCCTTGCAATTTGCACCACGGCCGGAACAACCCATCCATAAAGTTCCTTCAAACAAAATGGTTTAAAGGCATTTAATTGTCAACCAGCCTATAAACAGTCTGTCCAGCCTCGCAGTGTTGTTTGGTATTGAATCACTGATATCAAGGCTCCATTGCTGCGGTGCCAGCAGTCTTACCAGCCACGCCTTGTGAATAAAATACCCTGATGCCTGATACTGATACACTCTCAAATGTCTTGCTTTTGGTAAAAACAAGTAGTCGTATCTTGCAGAGGGACCTATTCAAGAAGTCAAACTCTCTTATACCAACTGTCCGAATGTGTATCTTCCAATTCATTGCAAAGTCAGGAAAATCGGGCCCAGGCTGTAAGCATATGCAAGTACTTTGTATTGGAATTGTATGTCTTCCATGTATGTCTTGGATTTTATGATTTTTGTAAGCATTCAGCAAAAGAAGCTTTGACATAAACCATTCCCCAAACAGAAGGTCGGTGGTTTCCGCTACCCAGCAGCCATCCGAGAGTCTTCACCACAGGAAGAAAAATAAATAAGCCCAGATACTGTTCGTTCCAGGGACTCCAGCACAGTTGCCATTCGCGCTGGGTGTTGACGTCTCACCAGCCATGTGACCAGCCACAAAAGTTCCTAGTCAAGCATGTTATATGTACAAAAAGAAGCCACAACGATGACTGTAGCAGATGTGAGACATGAAACCATCAATCCAAAGGTTGAAGTTGCATAGTTGCCTTCCAGAACACACGGCTCTTCGAAATGCTTCGGTTAACAAGTCTAGTTTCGAGACCATGCAAAGGCGCGCCCACCAGAAACCAGGAAAAATGGAAGAGCCACACGCGGAAAACCAGGAGGATTTGTGAAAGCAGGATGGCCGAATTGATGTGCAAGCCATAGAAATTAAGCAGATACCTTCCTGGTTGGCTGTGGCAGACCGCAATATCATCATGACATCGGGGCTTTGGGGGAAGTCGGGACATAGGGTTGAAACAACATCCATGGATGTGTTCGATACTATGAAATGCATACTTTCAAATTGCTGCTAGTCATCAAGCAAAGTGACCAAACTCTTGAACCTATCTCAACCTGGGTGGGCCCAAAAAAACATTTGACAATTAATTGTGAAAATACGTGAAATGTTAGGTTCAAAAAGTTTGCTATATTTTGGTTTCCTCTTCGAGCGAACTCGCAGTGAGATATAAGGCTCATTCAACCACCTCGCTGATCTGAAAGCTGAATAGATTCCACTCAAAACATCCAAGTTTCGATTTGGGGAAACCACTTGGCATAGCAAAAGGATGATCTGCAGCAACCACAACTGACAGCACAACAGCAACCAAACGCCCATGCTGAAGGCCTCCTGATCCCACCTTAACAAAATGGGCCCAAGCAATACAAACAAAGCGGATGTCCAGGCTATCTTTGGCCTGTACAGGGAACGCTAGTGGTACCTACAGAATTCATAAAAAAGAAGCCCTAAAACTCTGAAGATGCCATTTTGCAAGGTCCTATACATTTTATCAGTTTGCCTTACACATGGATTGATGCGCATATTCACATCCCGAACGGATCCAAGTGGTAGATTCTGTTCAGATGACGGGACATGCCGGAAAACGTTTTGCAACAACCACTTGGATCATCTACATGCCTTGTTGAGCGTCTCGGGACTTCGCTAGATTCTTCAACAACCAAGCATGAAGATATACTGTAAGAGGGTTGTTTCCATGCCATACCAAACACATATCTTGAGTTCCGCTGAATCTCTCGCTCCACTTGTTTCGTTCAAGGGGCATAAAGCCGGCAAGAAAGAAGGGAGAGTAGAGATACATGCCCATGGCCAGCAGCAGTAGCCTCAGAAGAAAATCCCACTCCAAAAAATGGCGCAAGCAGTAAAGTGAGCGTAGAGAATGCAAGATACAGTGATGTCAGAGAATGCTATGCATGGTAAACTTGCACTTTTGGATCTTCAAAGCCAAGGCACACCCCCGAGAAACCCCTCCGCAAGCTAAAGTGGAAAAGGATCTCCATGAGGCAAAAGGTGCCTCTCAGCTCCCACCATTAGACACTTTGATAAACTTTGATACCATGACGTCACCATATATGAGAAACTTTGATAAACCTTGATGTCTGTTGATATTTGATTTGATTTGATACCCGCCTGCACCAGGACCTCGACCTGCCCCCTCTTTGGCGAAGCGTTTCAAGGCAGTGAAAATGTGGCCTTCTTCGCTGAGTGCCAGTAGCAACCCACGATGCGCCTGGATGGTCTTGGGATGTGAGGATCCCAACTGCTGGTTGATGAGTTCGAACCTGGGCATGGTAATTGTTTGCCACGCCACGGCCGCAAAGCGGAAAACGTGATGAAAGTTGTGAAAACGTGATGAAAGTTGTGTTCACGTTAAGGAACTCAGAGGATGCAACAGTGCTCAAGCCATACAAACAAACATGATCTTAATACCGAAGAACTATTGCCCCCCCAAACAAAAACTGCTCTGCCAAGGAACAATCCTTCAAATTCCTCATACGCATCTTTTCGATTTCCCAGATGCAATTTGGTTTCTGCCAAGAGCATCTTGCAGTGCATGGTATCAGGATGCTTGTCGCCGAGTTGCTGCTGAAAACCTTGTGGACTGATTTTGAAATTCACCGCATCCTCCCCAGAAACAAACTTGAGGGTTCAATAACCTTCCATTCACCAAGAGAAGTGGGAAAATCATCAGTGTTGGGAGGACTGTCAGCTATCAGATTTTGAATTTTGATCTTGGACTCTAACTCCAATCTAGATGTCATTTGAACATCTCATTCAATCTTTCATCTGGGACTTGATTTAAACATCAAATTAAGCTAGGAGACCCAGAGGCCTAAAAGATCCTAAAATCGCAAATGGTAGTGTCCCAAAGGAGTATCCAAAAGTACACAAAACCAATGACAAGGCAATGATGCACTAGCAGAAGTGCAAAAACCATGAGGAAATTCGGAAACACGTTTAATAAAACACTCCATCGAAATATATCGAAATGATTTATTGGACTCACACCGAAGGCATCAACCAATCCACCGTTGGCAGGATCCATTTCTCAAGTGCCAGGCCACGGTTCAGCGCGTCAGCGTACAATTGCTCAGCTTCTGATGGATTCGTAAAGGAGGCAAAGTCCAAAAGCGCCGCCAGGGTCTTGGGATGATCCACGCCATACTTTCGTTGCATCTTCCTCTGAGGCTTGAGGATCGAAGCGGTGGGAAAAACGGTGGAAAGGGAATGATAGCTCCAAACATCTTCACAGCTCTACTACTATCACTGCATATCATACTGTGGGTGAGGCCACCAGATCTACCCACTTGCAACAACGAGCTCTTGCCTGAACTTCCTGAATGAATGGTTGGGTAGTTAGGTATAACCACTTATAACCACCTATAGTCCTAGTGTCACCCCTTTGTGAATCCAGGCACTTTCACACTACAAACCAACCAGAGATCATCAAGCCCAAGCATCCGAAAAGCTTGCCGAAGGAACTCCTGTGCTTCTACACGTTTATGCTGCAGCCGAAAGATGTTTCCTAGACCTTAGGACACCAAGGTCATAAAGGCCTGATCCAAATGTCCAAATGACGCGACGAAATCACCTCCAGCACTGCAGCTAACTGGAATCTAAATATACAACCTGTACTGATGCTGATTCTATACAGTGCAGTGCCTTTCTCTTCTGTTGCCACAATTATGCATTCCCTAAATGCCTCCAACTTCTGGCATATACCATGTCCTAGCGACTTCCCAGTGCGTGGACTGCATCCCCGTCGTCTTCGCCAAACTCATCAATGTTCTTCGTGAGGACCATGGACATGTATTCCTCATGATGGCGCCAGGGCAATTTTTAAACGCAGCCTGAGATTGATACAAAACTTCCACGCCTTCGGTGATACATCCAACTTTTTCCTGACAAATCTTCATTGATCTTTGACTTCAAAAAATGATGAAGATCTTTTCCCACAGCAAACTGTTTTTCCATCACCAAACTGTTCCTTTGAAAACAAGTTCCCACCGTTCTCACGTTTGGCCCAAAGACTGGGCCCTCAACCGTCCCGGCCGACCCGGCCTCTGCGTGGACAAAGTCCCCTTGCAGTGCCAAGGCTTCAGCCAGGCCATGCATGGCACGCAAAGTGAGGCGATGGTTCACCTGACGGGCGGTGCAACGGAAACTATGAATGCATTGTCCGTTTTGAACAAGCTAAAGGAATCTAAAGTTTATGTTGGAGAAGAGGCAAGTCACCAACTGCAACCAGGGCACTCCAAAAAAGCTTGACATGTGGTGTACGACATCTTCCTGGTGCACACAAAAGATCAGTGGCCACTGCAGCTGCTACATGATCATCTCCACTTGCACATGTTCAAATGACCAATACTTTTAGAGGGCATATGTGGTGTCAACTTTTCAGGAATATTTCTTGGGAGACACTACTTACTTGCTCATGGTTTTGCCACGCGTGACTCAGAGACTCGATTTCGAGATTTTCAGCCATCTCTAAGGGGTGCAAGACCTTCTCCCAGAACCAAAACCTGGCACAAATGTGAATAAATGACAACATGTCACCGTTCACCCAAACTTGAGTGCAGCGGGGTGAACGAAAGCTGGGAAAAGTAAAGGGAGTACCTCAAGAAGCCCAGGATGGTGAGGATGATGCGGAGAATAAGGAGGAGGATGATGCGGATGGGGAGGATGATGAGGAGAATGAGCAGGAGGATGATGATGAGGATGGGGAGGATGATGAGGAGAATGAGC
>DF244903.1:0-22387 GCA_000507305.1 Breviolum minutum Mf 1.05b.01 | reverse complement strand
AAGACTCCAATGGATCTTCTGTGGTGTTTCCCTACGATGATGCTTCCTCTGAAGAGAATGCGAATCCACAGGAAGCTGAAGAGGCCCCATCTTCACCCCGCCACTCTGATTCTGAGACTTTGGAACTGCCAGGTGACCGCTCAATCGATGATCAGCTTGCGCACAAGCGTCGCAGGGATAATGATGCCTCCTCGGAATCCCAGCAGGAAGAGGAAGTTGGATCGCAGTGTGAGTCTGAGTCTGAGGATGAAAAGGACAGGGTTCCAACACAAAACAGGGTTCCAACACAAAACATTTTTTAACTTCTGTTCTTGGGAAATGAATACCTTTACGATAGCACCTTGCTTTTACTGTTTGCCCATAGGACTCACCCCTGGATACCACAGATGCTGCACTCGATCGTAGTTAAATGATGGAGCATTTCTGGGAACTCATGTTTATACACCACCTTATAGTTGGATTTAACAATCAATGAGATCTAAGGCACAAAGATTACAAGAAGAATTTCGTATGGTTGGGGTTGACACTTCTGGCGCCAAAATCCATCTACCACCCATGTCTTTGAAGCCACCATCACTTGATGCGCCACCTTCTTTGACTACGGTAAATCAGCGATTGGAGCAAGACCCTTCACCCTTTGTTGGGCTCCAGGTGCTCTTTAACCAATACCGCCATCATGCAATCACAAAATAAAGATATGGATAGTTTGTATTTAAGTGTAGGTATATGTATAGGTTGTAATGCCATTTCTCGACACAAAACCAACATGCAAGCTTATATAGCCCCTGCAGGCCAAGATTCCAAAGAAGAAGAAGAACAACAAGAAGCGTAAGGGCTCCAAAGCATCCTTCCGCCGTGGTGCTAAGAAACAAGTCGCTCATGAGGAACCACCCAAAATGCCCCAGGTGGCTGATGGCGTTGGTGTTGCTGAGGTAGGGGAAATTTGGTCTCTAATGAGTCTAATGTTATTGTTGTTGCTTCCTCCCATTATTATTCCGATTGGTTTCAAAAGCAACCTCATGAAAATATACACCCAACCCAGTGGTGGATAGATGATTTCTTACCGAAACCCTCAAAGGTCTACAGGGAGTATAGCTTGGATGAGTTGCCTGTAGCTGCGAAGCCACAGCCTAACCGTGTCCATCGTGGCATGCATAGCTATACGGTGCAAACGGCAGTTGAGGATTTGGAGACCGGGAAGTTAGGTGAGGTGCTTGTTGACGTGCTTTTGCAAAAGCGCGCTTTTTTTGTGAAAAAATGCCCCCCTTGTGGGAAGCGTGGCCAAGTGAGCTGGAAGAAGAGTGGAGGTGCTAAGAATGCATGGGTGATCACTCTTGACCAAGCTCGCTGTGGCTCTAGGAAACCATGATTATGAAAATCCTTTAGGTTGGTTTGCTTTTGGGTTTGGGGGTTGGTGGTGATATCACCATCAACATGTGGGCATGTATGTACCATGCCAAGATTGAAAGGCCTTTGAAAAGGGGTTCGTTTGTGGTAGCAATTCACCCACATAAAGCAGCCTTACTTGTGTGCGAGTTACACCAGGGAAACTTGCTGTGCTTAGATGTACAGGTTGCGATAAAGTGCTTGGCGTGGAATGCTTGGACACAAAACGCACGTTGAAAAAAAGAGGTGGTGTGGTCCCTTGATCTCCCAACCCTTCACCTGAATCAATTCAAGTTGTTTTTAATGTTTTAACAGTCCCAAAAAAATATAAATAGATATTGGTTACTTTAAGTGTCCTCCCCGAGCCCCTGAGTCGCTTCAACATCTCCAGTGCTATCATGTGTAAAGCATATCCTTTGTTTGTTGGGGATAAAGTGATCATCTAAACATGCGAAAGAAAATATGTTTATGATAAATATAACTAGATTTATTTATAGACATATTGTAATTTGGAGTTACACGCGCAAATATAAATATATATTTATTGAGGATGGGCATGAAAGATAACCCACAACAAAAGAATCACCAATACATTTTCTGCCACGACAACTTGGGCCAGGCCAACAAAAGATTATTGTGAAAGAATGCCAAGGCCTGCAATGGGCAGGGTGAGTGTGGTGTTGCGTTAAGCTGCGAGGATGTTCTTTGATGATTGGATATATAGACATAACTTACATCCCGGCAAAGTTTTGTTCAAATCAAGCTAGTGAGGAATTGTATCGATCGCTCTGGGTGCCCCATGGGAAAACGCGTTCGGGTGTCCAAAAGAGACTGCACGAAGTTCAGCAAATCCGAGTTTGCAAACANATTAGGGAACCCAGCATGGCAACATACCGCCAAAAGCAGAAAGTATCGATTCTGTCCGGGCTCAAAGCTATGAAAGCCCCTGCTGTTCCCCAGCTGCTAGAGTTATAAGTTTTGGAAGCCTTGATCCAAAGTGTTTGTAGTTTTTTTGAATCATCAACGGTGTTGGGAATCCACTGTATACCTTCGTTAAACAAATAGATAGATGTGTTTTTTTGGGCCCAATTCCAATCCCATGTCCTGATCCACATTCCCATAGATAAGGTGATCGCGGCACTTGTTTGCCTCGTATTCGCTGTCAAGAGTTTGCCTATCACCCCTTTGGACCATGTGGAGTGCTTTGCTGGTGAACAATCTGTTACTTTGGGTGAAATGGAGGAGATCGTTTCATACGCCAATATGTTGCTTTGAGTTTTCAAAGTTCCAAACCAAAAAACAGCTGTATTGATAAAGGGTAAAACACTAGAACCCGAGTATGGTTTAATAAAGAACCCCCCCCTGGTTTGGTCCTTTTTACCCACCATTGATAAAAATAAGGGACCCTTTGCCTCCAATAACACGCAGGAATCAAGAAAGGCTGTTGCCCTTGACATTCGCATGGGAGCAGACCTAGACATTCTGACTCCTATGGGTTTCTTACAGCATATCTTTCAAGTATGCCGTTTGCGGCCGGGATCTGGATTTCTGGCTGCGCCAGTATGCTCTTCATTTGTAGTAGTGAACCTTTCCCATACATAGTAGACTGTTTTTTTCATGGTAATTTTTGGCCACCCTATAACTTGTAAGGTCACAACGTTTAAGTTTTCCTATACAAACGCAACCGGCCCATGCTTCCTGCATGTGCTAAGGAACCGTGGAACATCTGGCCGCTCACACCTTAATCCACTGGGAAACGTACACTATGAGAGTGTGTCCGGTGGAAACGTGATAGCCAGTCGTACACTCATCTTGCTTTACATTTGTGCTGCCCTTCAATGTTGGTGGGTGCTAGAACAGCCTGTCAATAGTTTATTATGCAGGAGCTACCAGCATTCAAACATTTCATGAAACAGGTGAAAACCTACAGGCAGTCCATATGCATGCGGGACTATGGTGGGCCCACGTTGAAGCCGACATGGTTATACAGTGGATCCTTACTCTTAAAAGATAAGCTTTTGGAAAACCCTCAAATGGAAACCCATATCATTTCAAATACTTTAATTTCAATTGAATATATATTGCACACATTGGTGGACCCTAGGTACGGGCTTCCTACGATTGTGGTTTTCCATCTAAGGGGATTGTTTTTTCCACCCCAAAAAAGTTAGACCCCCAAAAGCTCTTGCGTTTTGGGTGAGAATATAAGCCACTACATTTTGGGAATCTGTTGTTTTTGGAACGCGTTTACTTCCAATCCAGGGAAGAAAGAGATTGAGCACTTACACCGCTTCAAACCTTTGCCACACCAGCTCCCAAAGCATGATGATGTAGAAATGGTTAGATACTACCAAGACAGTTCTGGCAAGTCCAGATTTCAGGGAGGAAAGGATTTGAAATCCAGCCAAAGCTATCCGAGGCAGTTTCTTGTCAATTCATCACATAAGTCTTTCATTTAGCTTTTGTTTGGTGTCACAAGGAAACAGGGCAAAATACAGAATCCAAATCTTTGTATATTGCATATATCATAGATATATTTTTATTTCAAGATATATATATATATATATGTATATAAATTTCATAGATATGACATATGATATATGTAAAAAATTTTTATATACACCAAATGTTGTTAACATATAGGTTCTTAATTGTGATGGTTTGTTTTCTTTGTTTCGGCCCTCCATCCTTTCGCCATCCAAGCCACACCAACTGCAGGTTTGGACGTTCACTTTCTCGCCTGCGCTCTCAGCACGACCGGCAATTCAGAAGGGATGCCAAACGAGTGATCAAACAGAATTCCAAGAAGAAGACCTCCAGTCTTGATTACAGGGCCTCTTACAAGTGGATTCAATGGGCTGATTTGAAACCAGTTCTTGATTCCTTGATGACGCATTGATCTGAACAGTGTACATACAATTCATGATTTGGCCAGTGTGATTCCACACTTTTCTTGAGCCATGCATGCTTTAGCTTTTGCATACTGCATATATATGGAGTGCGAAGTCAGATTGCTAGATTCTGAAAAACTCTTTCTTTGCTAGATTCTGAAGAGTTTCACCCAAAAGGCAATCACCATGAGGATTTATAGGTCAATTTGAAGCAACCAGACTATCCATTTCCATCTCGATCCATCCCCAGCCGGAGGTTTGTCCTGAAACGAAGCTTTGGTAGAGGTGCAGCCCACCGCCCACCTCAGGCATCAAACATTCTGGGAAATTCTCAGCTGATCTCTTTCCAATTCATTTCTTCATTTCTGGATGACCTTTTTCATTTCTAGATGATTTTTCATTTTTAATTTTTTTTCTAAAACCATCCCAAATTCAGCCATGATTTGGAGAGAATTCAGCCGAGAATGGGAGAGAACAGCCGAGACCTGGAGATTCTAGAAAAATGAAAAAAAACTGAACATGTACAATGATTCTGTTAAGAAATGAATCTAGATTTCCCAATTACCCATCACTACTTCTTTATATTGGGGCAGTCTGCAAAAATGATCTTGTTTGGAGCTGTTTTGGCTAAAAAGGGTTCGAGCCACCAATCTGCCATATAACATGACGAAGCCGGCACCAGTAAAGAGAAGGGTGCATGGAAAGACTTCAAGTGGACCTCCTGAGAAGGTGAAGAAGCAGGAAAAGGTGAAGACAAAAGAGAAGAAAAATGGGTCAAAGGGTAAGTCTGACAAGGATACGAAGAAGGAGTTAGAACGTGAGAAGAAAGGTAAGGACAGGAAATCTCGAAAGGAAGAGCAGACTGAGAAGAAGTCTCCAAAGGAAGGGAAGAAGCCTACAAAGGAAGAGAAGAAGGCTCCAAAGGAAGAGAAGAAGCCTACAAAGGAAGAGAAGAAGGCTCCAAAGGAAGAGAAGAAGATTCGAAAGGAAGAGAAGAAGTCTCCAAAGGAAGAGAAGAAGACTCCAAAGGAAGAGAAGAAGCCTCCAAAGGAAGAAAAGAAGCCTCCAAAGGAAGAGAAGAAGTCGCCAAAGGAAGAGAAGATGACAAAAGAAGAGAAGAAAGCTGCCAAGAAGGCAGAGAGGAAGAAAGAAAAGGCTGATATGAAAGATGAGAAAAGGAAAAGAAAAGAGACAGAGATCAAAGGTAAGACAGAAGTTGTAGATGAAGTGGTACCACCTACTACACGAAAGAGTGCCTTGAAGAGACCACCTTCAGAAGTGACACCTGTTCGAGGCAATGCTGGTTTGGTCACTCCTGCAGACTCATCGCGTGCTGCACCTAGCCCTCCATCCTCCAGTGTCAAGCACGATCTTTCAGATTTAGAACGTGATGAGAAAGAAGCACGAAAGCAGGGGATCAGTCTTGAAGAACATCTCACTGTTGTCTCAGAAGCTGCATTGGAGGAACACATGAAACAACTTATTGAGGAACAGAAAGCTGTAGAAGAGGCAGCTGATGAGGAGAATGAAGACGAAGACATGTTGGGAGAAGAAGGTGAAGAAGAAAGCGAGAAGGAAGAGGATGAAGAAGTACAGGTAGATCAGGTAGATCAGGTAGAAGAATGCCCAATGGATCACGAAGAACCCTCTGATCCTGAACCTGCAGATAGTTCTGATACTTCGAGTGAGACCGTCAGTTCAAGTACTTCAGAAGAAGAAGAAGAATCCACAGAAGGTGAGAATGTCAAAAAGCTGGCGGCTGCTGCTGATCTTGTTGAAAAGAATGCAGAGGCACAAAAGGCAAACAGTATCTCAACTTGATTTCGCCGTTGTCGGATTTCTTGTTGCGTCGCTCCCTTTGACTCTAGAGAAGTTTGAAATTCTGAAGCAATCAACTTATAGCTGATGATTTTCAATGACAATAGGATTGACTTCAAGTTGCATTTCTTCTTGCTGCAAGTGTTGCTCCCATCAATCCGGCTGCGCTGAGGCACAACACACAAGAACGAGTGGAACAAATTCAGCCGGCAGTGCTTGGATAAGTCTAAGTTTCCAATGGCATTGGCAGGCCACTGCCTGCAGAATAAGGTAGACCTTTTCAATGACTGGCTCCAAGCGGGGGGGGATTGGAAGAAAGTCGAACTCAATTATCAAAGGAAGGTCACCAGCTCACGAGAGTTCAAGAAAGGCAGGAAAGGCATGAAACCAAGACAAATCCTTGCAACATATGGTGAAGAGAACCTAGGTGATGTAAAAACCAAAGAAAGTCTTTTGTATTCATATATGCTGTTTTGTTTGGGCTTCTCGCTTTAAAATCAATAGCTAAAGAGACACGTGGGAAATGACTGGTTTGGTTTTCGGATTTATCCTAGGAAGGGCACCGCTTTGATGAAGCGCCTACGAGAGAAAGAGATGTTTGAGGAAGATGAAGACTTCCCAAAAGATGAAGAAGAAACTCATAGTGTTCACTTATGGTATGTTTTATTCTTTTGTTTTTTGTCTAAGGTTAATGATTATAATGGTTAGTGTTTTCGAATAGTTGTTATCTTGAAGGAATCCAACTTATGATCCATCCCCCAACTTACGCTCAGGAGTATTGGTACTTCGTCGGGCAGGGGTCAGAGCTCTCTAAAACGACGGGAGTGAAAGAGAGTACGGCAGTTGGGTTTCGGGACAAAAAACCGGATCAGGATTTGGCGCTTGCTTTGGCTGGGCCCTCTGGTCCATTGGGTGCGGGTGCTTTACCGAAATGTGGTTCGGTAACTGAGGCAGGTGAAAAGGCTCTTCATACTGCTCTTAACAATGAGGTGGTAACCAAGATCAAAAGAACACCAAAGCCCAAAGAGGAAGCCCCCACAGCTGAGGAAATGGGTCCCAAATCACTTAAAACCCAAGCGTTGGAGATGAAGGAAGACGTACTAAAGGCTGCTACAGAAGCCAGGAAATTTAGTATCTCCCTTAAACACCTGAACTACAGCGGGGAACTTGTTTCAGGAATGATGCAATTCTCCCAAAAAATGGAGACGGTGTTTGAAAGAATCACTTCCATGGTTTCTGAAAGTGTTGAAGATGAAGACCGGTGGGCCAACGTCATGAACATCATCGGCGACCAGATGAAGTGGTACAAACAAGCTGAGGTTCATTGACTTAAATATTCATTGTTGGAAACTCAAACAGGAAATGCTAACAAAAAACACTTACTTGATATATACAAATTTGGAATGTTTTTTGGGTGATTGAATAGCTCAATGTAAATCCCAATATCCGAAAAAACGCCTCCCTTGCCACATTGCCATTGGCGCAGGCTGCTGCCAAAGCACTCCAAAGCAGCTTGACAAAGAAAAAGAAGGGAACGGCGAAGAGCAAGAAATCCAAAGCCACCTGAGAGGTTTCAGGAGACTCTGGGCCAGCTTTCCTATAGTGTCATCCAATGATCCTGAAATGGATGTGGGAGTGATGTCCAAGGAGTATAGATCCCAGAGTTGTTTTTGAAGCTTAGCTCTTTCAGTGGCGTACACTGTTTTGCGATGCAGCTGACATCCCCAAACGTCGGAAGTGTGATGAAAAGTATTTGCAGCTTTGCATGGAAGCTTTGGGGTTTTCACATGTAATATGTGATGGAACTCATTGAAAACCGTGGGGCTTAGGTCGGACAAAACTTTGATTCATCAGTCAATCTCATCACTTGATAGTTGAAACTGAAGTCTCATCACTGAATATCTCACTTGATATTTATCAATGCATGATGAGGTTTCAGTTTCATCCCCCCCCACGCAGGTGGTTTGAAAAGCAAACTATCGTCTCGGGATCTCAAGAACTTGAGGCTGGGGAGTGCGCAAGTTACTGTATATATTGCTGACTTATGGTTTCTTCAAAAAAAATCAACATTTATATATGGAATGTTCAGGCCAAGAAGGATGCGCTATGAGTCCATGCGTTTTAGTGAAAGCGCTGATACTGCTCTTTGCAACATGGCTCGTCAAGTATCCTTAGATTCTATCAAGCAGGATTGCTTTTCTTGAAACATATGTTAGTTACACAAGAAAGTTGCAACAATTAGGCCAACCCCGTTCCTTCCCATGTCTAAGGTATGATTGGATCTGGGAGATCATCAATTGCAGCTGCAGCTGATTTAGCTAGGGCCTATGTCAAGGACATGGGTGATGTGGCACCTACTGCAGTAAAGGCGTTGGCTTCCCTAGGTTCTTGGGGCACCCATTCTCAGAATCAAGAACGTGATTTGCACAAATGGGCTCATAACCTCTATGGATTTGAGCTGGAAACGTTTGAGGTTCAAATGTCCCTTCAGGCAAGGTATGTTCAAAAACTTTTTGTAGTCTGTGAAATAGTAGGTTTTATGTTTAGGGACGGTTACCACATATGTTTTCCTACCCCCTGACTGACACACTCAACTGATCCCCTGAAGGTAGAAAATCGAATGGGGACTGAGAACTCCAAGATTCCATTCCTACTTCCGCATGAAATCTTTGATTCGCTAGCTTCAGCTGGAAAATTTCAGGTGGGGAATTCCAACTTTGGATGTAGTTTTGTTTGGTATATGTCAACCATCATGCACGCAACCCAATCCAACCGATCTCGGCGGCAGTTCAGCCTTTCCATGACTGGTGGCCGGTCTGGACCTGATATCGCTGCTTTCTGGGATCATGTTTTTTCACAAGATGAATGGTCAAGTCACCCTGCGAGATTCTTATCCTACATCAAAAGGGATAGAAACTTTGTTGCAGTATAAGATAAACATTGTGGATTTCAACCATCATATTCTTTCAGTTTCCATCAAGTCTACGCCCTAGGACTCATCCCAATTGTATTTCACGTGGATGGAGCGGAATTCTATTCCAATAGTGAGTACTACGTTTGGAGTTTGGGGTCAGCCCTCGCTTCTGGAGAGGCGAGGCATGTTAAACAGAGAACTTGTGGCTATCCAAAATATGGTTTCCCTTTCATCCATCCTCATACGGTGCAGGTGTGGGACTGCAAGTATCCGTTTTGTATCATTCCACATGGGTGGATGCAAGACAAGAAAGTTGGGAATCCCAGCCCCCCAAAAAATTTGTAGACTTCAATTTCACGATTGAAGCATTAAATAAATCTTTAAGAGGTTTTAAACCGACCCCCTCTATACATGTCAATGCCTAGGTCAAGGAAGAATGCCACCGCATTGTTGCTGCCGTGGCCATTTGGTCTATGAGATGTGCATTGAAGGGACGGGCTCCCAGTCAGGGCCCATTCGGTGAATCCCTAGTCGGAAAACGGGCTCACAGTGCCGGGTGTGTTCTTGCAAACACCTATCATTTTGGATATCTGGGATTCAAATCTGACGCCAAAGCACGTCGTGAATGTCACAGATTCAATAGGACCTATGGCCATAACCAAATTTGTGAGGGGTGCTTAGCAGAGCGTCCGAACAAAAATGGTGACCCTCTTTTATGCTTTAAACATTTTTATTCGGATGCGGCTCACCTCATGACAAATCTTTCGCACCTGGAGTTCCTTCAATCTTCGGACTTTCCCAGTCCTTGGGAAGAGATGCCAGGGTTTCATTACAACAGTTGCTTTAGGGACCCCATGCACACCATCTACCTTGGAACTGCTAAAGACCTCTTGGCATCATGTTTGGGCCTTTGGTACAGGAGAAAGGTTTTGACGGGAACAAACCTGCAGGAACAACTTAGATGGGTATCGGCAAAGCAAAAGGAGTATTGCAAAACTGCTGGTTTGAGGGCATGTTTCAGAACTTTTACTCCATCAAATACTGGGCTTGACAAGCAATCGGAATACCCAGAGTTGGGGTCATGCTTCAAAGCAGCAACTATCAAAGTCACCCTGTGGTTCTTTGCGAAGTTTTCTTCCGAAATTGCTACATTGCATCCAGAGGATTGGGGATAGGAAAATTATCAAATTGTTTTGCAACATGTTGGAACGAACCACACACATACAAACGAAACAAACAACTATGGAACAAACAAACCAATCAAACAAAATTCTTTACCAAACGTCCCCTCCCCCAGGACCATATGATTCAAATGGTTTCAGTGTGCTTATGGTCTCTTCAAAAAGCATTGGAAATCTGGGACATCAATGATCTTATCCTTCCACCTGGGGATGGTCAGGTGGGAAAACTGTACGGCATAAAATACCTTTCTGTCATTGCAATTTATTTGGACAAGGTTGATGCCCCGGGTATATATATATATATATAAATATCTAAAGGGAACTTTTAACATCCCTTTTACTTACTTCCAAAAAATTGCAATGATTTTAATAGATGTGATAGGCCAATGATTGCCATTGTTTTTGGGGGCACTCCTACCTTCACTGCGCTGCAGGCGGTGAAGCACTACATCATGGAACACTTGAAGTGCTGGCAACACCTAGCTCATGATTCCCAGTTGGAAGGAATGCATTTGTTCCGACTCAGACCCAAAGCTCATTACCTTCAACATATAGCAAGGGATTGCGCGAGGAATTTAATTAACCCTCGGTTGGTAACTGCTTGTTTTTATGACGAAAGTTTTTTAGGCTACATAAAGAAGGTAGCCGTGGGTTGTCACTCAACAACCATAATTCGTCAAAGATTCTGGCAACGTTACATGTTGTTTCTTTCGATACGCTTCGAAAAAAACCGAAGCCATTCTCGGGATTGAAGCTTGGGCCCCAGACGTGAAAAACAAAGTCGGCATGGCAAGCACGCCAGCGAGGAAGGTTTTGGTCACAAGGGGTCACCCAACATAAATTTGGGGATGTATTTGTTTTTTGGTTTCATGATTTGGGATCCTACATTTTTTGGGATGATGATTTGGGATATGCACCTCCAAAGTGGACCCATTTTCAAAACCAACAACTTATATATTTAAGGTTCTAAAACCGAAAATTCAAATCCTTTACCTGCAGAAACCCTCAAGATTTTCGGTTTTTTTGACTGCGTGCACGGGGTTTCAAATGATAAATGTTTTTTCATGGGAGAATTGCAAACTTCAAAACCAACACTGTCAAATTTGGGAGTTGTTGTCAAGGTTTTTTATTCCCAAATTGTTTCAGGAATGAAATGAATGTTTCTATAGCCGCATCGACACCCTGTAGGCTGATCAAAAAGGTAGGCGGATGGCACCATAAAACAAAAACGGAGAAACAAAACGAGGAAATTCCCCAACTTTGAGGTATAACTTATATACCTCAGGGTTCCGGTTTATGTGCAATGCCAAAATACGAAGTAGACATATACGTACACATACATCATGTACATATAGTTTGTACTTATAATGTATATGTACATCGAAGTGTTCAGTATTTGACTTCAAGTGATCCACACCATGCATGGTGCAGACCTATATTTAATTCTAGCCGTTTTGGCTGGAACTTTAGCATGTTTCATGCGCAGCAATTGCTACCCATTGCAGAAAATGCATGGTCCAAACATGCGAGCAAAGCATGCCTTGAGCCCTGGGATGTGCCGGCATGGATGTGCTGCAAATGGCAGCATGTATGCATGCATGCACGTATGATGTGCTGCCATGCAAGGTACTAGGTTCAAACATTGCGCTTGTATATAACTTCTTGGATCCATGCGCATGCATATCGCCCAAAAAGCGGTCAACAAAAAGTATATATCTTCCATGATCAATCGATCTGAAAAGAAGTCTCGTTTTTACGGGAAAACGCTCTTCTGAATCAGCTGTCGATCTCGATCTCAAAACAATGTCGCCATGCACGACATGTCGACCTCCTGCATGAAAACATGCTCGTATTACGCTGTCGATTGCGCGTATATATGTACAACGCTTTTCGATTACGCTGTCGATCTGTAGATCATGCACGGTGTATATATAAAACGCAATATGTTCAAAGTTATACTAGAATTCTTAGATTGTATCGAAAATTGTGATGACATTGTCAAATACCGCAAACTTTCAAGTTCAAAGTTTGCATGTGAAGATCATAAGATCTATTGTTACAATATATATCATTCTTTTCATATATGCAATTCTACGACAATGCACGACAGCTGATCTAGAACCATACGAGAGCTGAATCAAATACAGCTCTCGGCAGTAGATTCAGTTGTCCAAAGAAAAGCGTTTGATCCTTACGGTGGAGTTGCTTCAGTGGCTGGCGGCCGCGAGGAACCTGACGGCCTGGGCCCAAAAGCTGAAGGCCACAAAGACGCTGCAGCCAGAGAAGGTCCAAAAGTGGCTGCGGGCCCCCACGGACAAGAAGAAGTTGGTGGCGGCTCTGGTCGCGGCACACCAGGCCCAAATCGAGATCCAACACAAGCGTGGGGACGCGCTTTCAGACTCCGAAGGTGCCAGTTCGGCCAAGTCAGTTGGTGGAGGTGCCGACCCGACTTCTTCCAAGAGCGGCGGCGCGGGCTCTTCCAGCACCGAGAAGGCCAAGAAGAAAACAAAGAAGGACAAGAAGGACAAAAAGGCCAAGAAAAGCGACAAGAAGGACAAGAAGCGCAAAGACAAGAAGACCGAGAAGAAGGACAAAAAGAAGAAGAAGAAGAGCACCAGTAGCAAGGCCAGCAGCAGCCAAGAAGAGCCGGCAGAGTCGGACTCCCCAAGCACCCGACGCAAACGCAAGGCAGCAACCGCGGCAGCCACGGAGGCCGAGAAGAAAGAGAACAAGAAGCAGGACAAGAAGGACGACGAGGAGGACGGCAGCTGAGAGACATGGCAACCCGACGTTCGGCGGCGCCGAGGATGGTACAGCTCGGCCCGCTGATTCGCAAGACGCCCGTGACCGATCCCGAGAGCAAGAGCCCCGGAAGCAAGCAGCCTGCAAAGCCACAGAAAAATTTTTGCGTGACTTGTGTCTTAGTTTGTTACATGGTTTGTTTCTGTGTTTGGTGTGCATTGGGCACCGCTCGCGGATCGGGCCCTGAACAGCACGGGGGTGCGACTACCAAGAACCTGAAGGGGAAAAAGTGTGTCCTGATTGCATTGCAGCTTATTGCTTACGTGAAGGTGTAGTCTCTGTTAAACTTTGTTGTATAGGACTGTTTTCTTTTCATCGTGACCGCACGTGCAGGAAACTTCTTCGGCTTCATCGACAACATCCTGTTCTTGTTCTGCAAGGAATGGTCAAGGCATCCGAGGCGAGAGCCTTGCAAGTGAACCGTCGCGGTCGTTCGTTCGGTTCGTCTCCGTCTCGGTCTCGGTCTTTTCGTTCATTTCCTGCCAGGTACACTATATGGAGGACAGCGTGGGCCAGTGAAGAGAGGCGAGGTACCTCTGGGGCCAGCTCCAAAGCGGTGGAACAGGAGCTTTTCACTTTCATGCACCGTGATCGTGGTTGCAGGACATGTCATCGTTTCAGCGACATCAACGTCTTCGTCGTCTTCGTCCTGAAGTACTGTTCGAGGCAACGGAAACGGGGGCGAAGTGAACGGTCGTGTTTTTTCTTTTGTGAAAGCCTTTTTGCGTTTGCCCTGGTGTGAAGCAGTGACGAAACATGTCCACGTGGTTTGCCATGCAAGTTCTGCAGAATCGATGTCCTTTCGGCTTGTAGCAAAGAAGATCCGTGTGAAGCTCCGCCCAAACCCACAGCTGAGGCCAGTACAGAGCAATCACCAGACCATTTTTTGTGTGGAGTGACCCGAAAGCATAACGCTTCACGTGTGCTCACTGGAGGCGCCATGGCTCTGTGTCTGAAGAAGACCCCGGCGAAGGTGGGGTGGAACGAAGCGCCAGCCCTCACATGTCGGTTTTGCTTGTGGCAGGCCGGCAGGCTGCCAAGGGAAGAAGACGACCCGCGTGAGGCAGTGGCAGCCAAACGTCGCAAGGTCAGAGCCTCAGCCTTGGGTTAAAAGCTTGACCTCGCAGTTTCATCTTTGCGTCAGGAGCGATCTTTGGAAGAACGAATGGTCCCAGCCTCAGAGATTTTGTCGCATGCCGCGTTTTTTGGGTTTTTGTTTGGCAAGTGGGTGGGTTTGCGTTGTCAGGTGGAGGTTATAATTATAGTGTATGCCTGCCTTCTGATCTTGCCAGGCACCGGTTTCCAGCAACCCGAACGCAGCGTCTTCTGGAGGAGGACATGTGGCAGCGCCCGTGGAGAGTGTTGCCAAGGCCTTGTAAAACTAGAAACAGAACGCAGGTCTGAGCGGGTGCATTTTTTTCCAGCAGGTCCAAGCAGACACAGAACGTGTGGCGTCCCGGCCAGGCGATGCCCACAGGACCAGCTCACAGAAGTGCACAGACGTACGTCACCGGCTTGTGGACGCAGGGCCTCACCGAACAGGAGGCAACACATGTACACACGTTGGGAGCAGCCGTGCAAATCAACACCTTCCGTTTTGTATTGCTGTTTCGTTGCACAGGTACGGCAACAGCTGAAGGCTGACAACTACAAAGCTGGTCGCATCTCACAGCTCCTCAAAGCAACCCGCCCCACCAACCTGGAGCAGCAGACGACCACAGAAGACGTGGACAGTGGCATGGACGTGTCAGGCCTCCCAAGACTCTTTGGAAAGCAAGCGCCTGCTGGTGGATGGGAAGGTGTGGAAGTGCCGCCATGGGTGCAACAGGCATTAGTGGAGGCAGGGAGGGTGCCTGAGTATGTTTCCTTTTTCTGAGACATGCAATGCAAATCAAGAGCCAATTCGTTTGTGTGTTTGTTTGATCTCTCGTGTTTTTTCGTCGCTGGTGGCCAGGTGCTGAAGAACGTCAAGCAGTGAGGCTACCGTCGACGCGTCAAAGAGCACAGGTGTGCAAGGGCTTCTTTGACCAGGTGGGGTGCCTTTTTTCGCTGACGAAGATGGGGCAGCCAGTGCAGAAACCCCGCGGCACCAGATGCCTCTTCTGTGACCCGGAGCGGATGGCAACAGCATGCCACTCAGCGAAAGGCAGGAAAGACATCACCAGAGGTTTGAAAGCATTCCGTGCCAACTACAAGCAGCACAGCTACGTCTACAACGCTGCCATGATGCGAGTGCCGGAGGAGTGGAGAGAGAAATTCCACGCCGAGGCATTGAAGGAAAAACGTGGCCAGCCAAAGGAAAAAGACAGCCACGCAAAGCAGAGGTGTCTGGGCAGGCGCAGGTTGCAGCAGAAACTTGGAAAGCGGCTTTGGGAGACCGCAAGAGAGCTTTCAGCAGTCTGGGCAGCAAAGCAGTCACGGCGTACAAGAAGCGCCGCAAGGCAGACAGGAACCGGGTGGAGAAAAAGTTCTTCTTGGACAATGGCCTTCCCGCCCCGCAGCCAGAGGACATCGCAGAGAACGATGCCGGCCTACCCAGAGCGAGCAGTTCGACCAGGGCGACCTTTGTGGAGCAATGGTGCAAGTTTGGATCCTTTGCCATCTGCAAGCAATGTCGTTCGCTGCAGCCGCGGCCTTTGGAGCCCATGGACACAAGACGTGTCGCCCCGGCAGAGAGGACGGCGAAAGCTTGCAAGCAATGCCGTGCCGGTCAGTGGGTCCCGCAGCCGGAAGACATTCCACGGCCACTCAAGAAGTTGAGCGTCAAGCTGAGCAAAGTCTTGCGCCCTTTGGACATCCATGTAGGCCCAGAGAAGAAGGCTGCCAACGGCTACCGCCATCATGCCACCATGTTCCGCATGAGCTGGAGCAAGCTGTCGGTGCCGGAGAAGATTTCCAAGGCAAGGCCCTAAAATCTTTGTTATTCATTTTATTATTCCAAAAGTGTTGTAGGACATGGCTAAATACGTGTACATAGGACCATGCACAGGCAACCAAAGACATGTCATGTTTTGGTTCGACATGTGTTTGGCTTCCCCCGTACAGTTTCGTGGCCGTCTCTTTGCAGGTACGTTCACGCCAGAAGCGTGGCAAGGTCCAGGCAGCCTACGACTACCTCATGACCAAGGAGGCCGAAAGCAGCTACCGCAGTTTGGTGCAGAAGCACAACAAGTTCTTGCGGAAGCAACCTGATGCCAGCGACCTTGAGCGTCGCAGACCCTTGCAGTTCATCGAGACCCCTGGGGTCGAGTGCGGCCTCTGGCCGACGCTCTACTGGCGTCACGACATCTGTGAAACCGTCGAAAGGGCGACAGACAGTCGCAGGCACCGCCAACGCTATGTCGAGGCCTTGAGCGACGATGAGGAGGACGCTGTACCAGAGGAGAGGCACAGTGTCAAGCGGAGCTTCATGAGGAAAGTCTTCGGCCCCATCATCGGCTACAGCCAGGACTTTGAACTTCTGCATGTACGACCTCACAATGTGGTCCCGCATTGGTGGAGGCAAGAATGCCTGCGCAGGCTTGCCGTTGAGGTTGGTGCTGAAAGGAGAGACCTTCTCGTCACTACTGGAAGACCAAACACCAGGCGCTGATCGACATGCAGCGACAGTGTGGTTTCCCAAGCCTTTTCAAAACAATGGCGCCGTGGGAGTTCTCCTTTCCTTACCACGTGGCCGTGTTGGATGAGATGGACAAGTGTGGACAGGGCCGCATGCAAGCTGCGTGTTTGGAGACCATTCACACAGCCCATGTCTTCACGGAGCTCAACCGAGGCCTCTACAGTGGCACCAACAAGAAGAACAAGACCGACGGGTGGAAAGACCACATCTTGGCCGCGGAGGACGAGCCGGAGATGAAGACGGTGGTCAACTACTTTCAGCGTCTTGAGTACCAGGACGGAAAGCGCAAGCTCCCCACCCAGGACTACCACGGCAGCGGCCGCGTCCACGTGCACAGCCTGGACTACCTCCAAAACGTCGAGAAGGTCAACCTGGAAGCAAAGCTGTCTGCAACAGTTCCAAGTGAAGAGGAACCTGCGCTACGGGGTTACATGCTCGGCAGACCGCACGGTCGCAGTGACAGTGGCTGGCCCGTGGAGGATGGGCCCTCCAGGTGGGACCCGGAGGCAAACCTGGTCAGGCTACACCACACGGCCGAGGACAAGGCGCACCGGGGCAAAGTTTGTCAAAGTTTAAAGCAACTTGTTGGGTGAAGATTGGCACATGGTTCCGTAGGTCTGCCATTGCAATGGAGTTTTTTTGGGGCCCCATAGAATTTAGAGCCGGTATGTTTTTGTGTCCTTTTGTAGCATAGCATCCACTCGACAGGAACAAGGCCACCGCGCCTACTTCAAGGAGACCCTTGACGTGACCAAGTGCCACCAGGACGTGCTCCACGGGAACGGCCGAGGCTTGCTTCTCAAGTACGTTGCCACGTACACCCCGAAGTTTTCCGACAGCTTTGCCAAGGAATGGCTCAACGACGAAGCTTCGGCATTCTCGGTGGCTCGCCGGGTGCTGTTCGACTACCAGCCAGCGGAACCTGAGATGTGGCTATACCTCTTCGCCCAGCAGTGCCCGCCCTGCCGCTACGGCGGGACCATGATGCCCCTTTATCCTCCTTGGCCAGGTATGGAGACGAAGCCGAAGCTCGTGGAGCTCTATGAGGCGGCAAGTTGGCGCAACGACGGCATGAGCTTCTTGGAGTTTTGCCGCAAGAGCAACAAGGATGGTGCAATCGCCCAGTGGGTGACGCGGCTCTACAAGGCATCAGAAGAAGTGGGCGAGGACGAGGACGAGGAGGAGAAGACCAAGAGGCTCGAGCACTTTGCCAACATCTGTCCCATGCAAGGAGAAAAGCTGGTGGCGTGCGACATGTTGTCCATCTTCAACGACCGTTGGTTTGGACAGTGGCTGGCCCTGCGCAAGCCTTTCCGGAACCTGGACGACTTGCTGGACGAAGCCATCGTGGACAAGGCAGGCTTGGGATGAGATGGTCGGTTGGTTGTCGGTGTGGTTGTTGTTGTTGTTGTTGTTGTTGTTGTTGTTGTTGTTGTTGTTGTTGTTGTTGTTGTTGTTGTTGTTGTTGTTGTTGTTGTTGTGGTTGTTGTGGTTGTTGTGGTTGTTGTGGTTGTTGGTGTTGCCGTTGTCGGTGTTGTGGTCGTGGCTGTTTTTACTCAGGTGCCCTTGCAATACAAGTTCTTTGCCAACACCGTCCACCAATGCCCCGAGTACTGGGATGATGAAGAGCAGATACGGGCAGACTTAGAGCTGGAGGCCACCGGCAACGACAAAGCCGAGACTTTCCTGGCAATGGTGCGAGCCCAACGCGCCTTGGTCGAACGTTTCTTGGCGGCGGAGTTGGACAAGGCAGACGATGCAGGAGCCCCCAACTAGAACAACAGTAGAGATGACAACCCTAAAAGTGACACAGTCACAGATCGTATCAGCAAAACCACAGAAAGAAAATAGATACGGCGCCCGTCACCGTATGTGTAGAGACACAACTCCCCATATTCCACCTGAGCTATGTAGCGTAAACGTCAGGGAACCAAGCTTGACCCTTTACAGTTGCAGGACTCCAGGCAGCACGAGTGGAACTTGGCTTAGCAGAAGAAGACGGTGACGATCCGATGTACCGTGGCATCGAGCTCAACAGAGGGCAGCGACGCCTGGAAAAGGCATTGTGCAAGGACCTCGAGAGAGCCAAGCGTGGCCGCCTGGCAGAGAACGAACAGCAATGGGAGCATGTGGTGGAGGATGCCCACACAAGTGGCAGGCCGCTGTTCGTGACCGGGCCTCCCGGAACAGGCAAGTCTTTTGTAGTTGACAAGTGTGTGAGGAAGTGTTTGAGAGAAGGTGGTCGGGTGCTTTACGCGTTGCCCACGGCACAGCAGGCCTCCAGAGCCCGGGCAAAGCACCCAGAAGCCGATGTGGACACGTGCTCCGGCGCCTTCTTCCTCTACAAAAACGCCATCGAAGTGATGGACTGCCTACAGCAGTACGACCTGGTGGCCGTGGACGAAATTTCACAGCTTGCACAGGAGGACTTCGAGCGGATCATCCAAATGTGGGAGGCTGCAGACAAAGTCCCAGCGCTGGTCTTTGCAGGAGACTTCTGGCAGCTGCCAGGGGTCAACTCCTCGAGGGCTACAGACAGTCCTCGCTGGAAGGTGGTGCACAAATTCGAGCTGTACGAGATGTTCCGATGCAAGGACGAAGTCTTGAAGCAGAAGCTGAACGTGCTGAGGACCTCCACACCCACCAAGCACCAGTTGAACACCATCACCCGTGGCCACAAGGCCTGGTCCGGCCACAAGGAGCCAACGGCATGGGACTTGCAGCAGCTGTACAGAAACCACCCCAACACGACCATTGCCACCTGCACAAGCAGAGCCGCAGCCTTGGTGAACGACTTGTCCATTTGGGTCCTTTTCGCCACGCGCAGAAAGAAGGAGCTCGCATCGGTGCTTGTGGACTGGGAAGCCAACGCAGAAAACTACGACCAGGAGAGAAATGGGTGTTGTGGAAAGTGTGGTGTGGTAGACGTGTCCCTACAAGGTTTTCAAAGCGTGCAGACTCAAATAATCACATGCTGTGTGAGAAATATGTTTTCAAAGGGTATAGTGGCATATAGGCTTAAAAGTTGTGTGTGAAAATAGCATTTATTATTATCCTGCGGATGCAACGCAGACCCTAGGCGTACCCCTAAAATCTTCCAGCGCCTGCACGCCACAGGAGAACCATAACAAGCTCATCACAGGTCGGCCACCAGTGGCTTTGGACATGAAGCTCTACAAAGGCATGCGGCTGCACATCACGCGCAACGTCAACAAAGAGGCAGACTTCATCAATGGGATGGAATGCGTGGTGGAGACGTACGAGCCGAAGTCCAAGTGCGTGCACGTGAAGACCAAGACGAACAGGCACTTGGCAATCTACCCGATCACGGACTACGTCAAGGACTGCGGCTACGTGACGGCGTATCCCATCAGGCCAGGATATGCAAGCACCATCCACAAGCTGCAGGGCGCGGAGCTCGAGCACATCACGATCTGGTTGGACATTCGTGGGGCCAAAGCGGCCGGATACGTCGCAATCAGTCGGGTCCAGCGGGACACGGAGTACCTCCTCGGTGGCGTTCTGACTCGGTGGCATTTTGTGCCGGCCATGTGAGAAGTGAGGACAGAAGCCTGGTAGAGGGGGCCTATAGACAGCGAAGCAGTTTCACATCTACCGTGGCGGCTAAAAGCACAGCCCACATTCGGCGGCCCTGACAAAAGCACAGCTCGGCCCGCTGGATTCGCAAGACGCCCGTGACCGATCCCGAGAGCACGAGCCCCGGAAGCAATCAGCCTGCAAAGCCACATACCAATTGAATGACTTGTGTCTTAGTTTATTACAAGGTTTGTTTCTGCGTTTGGTGTGCATTGGGCACGGCTCGCGGATCGGGCCCTGAACAGCACGGGGGTGCGACTACCAACACCTGAAGGGGAAAAAGTGCTTCCTGATTGCATTGCAGCTTATGGCTTACGTGAAGGTGCAGTCCCTGTTTGAAAACCTGTTAAGCGTATGGTTACGTGAGGGTGAAGTCTCTGTATGAAATCCTGGTAAGGTTTGCTGTATAGGACCGTTTTCGTGTCATCGTGACCGCACGTGCAGGCAACTTTTTCGGCTTCATCGACAACATCCTCGTCTTCTGCAAGGAAGGGTCAAGGCATCTCTCGCCTCGCAAGGGAACCGTCGCGGTCGTTCGTTCCGTTCGTCTCCGTCTCGGTCGTGGCCTTTTCGTTCATTTCCTGGCAGGTGCACTATATGGAGGACAGCGTGGGCGAGCAAAGGGAGGCGAGGTACCTTTGGGACCAGCTTCAAAGCGGTTGACTAGGATGTGTCACTTTCATGCATCGTGACCGTGGTTGCAGGACATGTTCATGCCAGGTATAATCTGTGACCTCGGGTACATGAACTCGTGGAGGCCCCTTCAAGCCCGGCAGGCAGTGGCAGCGTCAGACATGCAGCGTTGTTTTGTTGGTGGTTCTGTGTGTACGTGTGTGCCCTGGAAAGGTACCGGCAGCATCGCGGACATCAACGAGATGGAGGCCACATCTGAAGACAGAGGTGGGATGGAAAAAGGTGTTCAGTGTTCTGTGTGTTCGTTTGTTCCCTGGACACGGACCGGCAGCATCGCGGACATCAACAAGATGGAGGCCACATCTGGACACAGAGCTGGGATGGAAACGGGTTCCTTCGTTTTGTGTTTTTTCGTCGTGTCGTCGGCGGTCGTTTTTTCGTGTGTCGTCTGGCAGGTGGCTTCTTTGTCTTCTTCGTCTACAAGGAACGTAGTTCGAAGCCATGGAAGCCAGCGTGCAGCGGTCCTGGTGGAAAAGTCGGAAGGTGCCAAAACGAAGCCTTGCAGACGTAACATAGCACAATGAAGGCCAAAGAGACGAAAACACAAGGAAATGAAGGCCCCGAAAGCCAACTTGACAGGAAACGACGGCCCAGAAGGCCAATTTGCAAAGAGCTGCCTGGCAACTTGTGAGGGCCCCCAAGAAGCCAAAATGAAACAAATTGAAGGCGCCAGAGGCCAAAAAGGAAGGAAAGCAATAGCCAAAAGGCCCAAAAGACACGGAATGACAGCAAAGCAAGGCCGAAGAGGCCAAAATGGACGAAAATTGAGGCCCAAGAAGCCAAAATGAAAGGAAAACAAGGCCCAACAGGCAAAAGTTGAAGCCCCGACCGCGAGCAAAACCCTTGGGTTTAGGGTTTCCACCTTTGACAGACAGTGCGGTGGCGTGATGTGGCGTCGACAAAAGCATGGCGGCAACGGCCCAGCTTTACCTGGGCCTTCACGTGCGTGTTTTTCAGCCGCTCGCGAAGCTCGGGCCGCTTCGGGCTCTGACGGCGTCGGCACGAGCCCTCAGCGAGACTTTAGGGTTTAGGGTTTAGGGTTTAGGGTTTAGGGCCCGCCAACACAGGTTGGCGTCCTGGACAATCCCCCGTAGGGACAGAAATCACCGAATCTGAAATCACAGTCTGGTTTTTTTGGGGGGGCTGCGCCCTAAGCTCCAATAAATTTTTGCCGGCACATTTTGATTAAAAAATGCGAAAAACCTCGTGTTTTTGGGCTTTTTTTGCTCAAAATCTGGTCAAAAAGTGCAAAAAACATCGGGTTTT
Source organism: Breviolum minutum Mf 1.05b.01 (assembly GCA_000507305.1). Taxonomy (NCBI): domain Eukaryota; class Dinophyceae; order Suessiales; family Symbiodiniaceae; genus Breviolum; species Breviolum minutum. The sequence goes on along the minus strand of DF244903.1, from coordinate 220 downwards.
CAGCCTCTTTTTGCAAGCTTGCTCTACAAAAATCGCAAAAAACATCGAATTTTTAGCCTTTTTTGAAAAGATGCTTGCCCAAAATGTGTAAAAACCCACGTGTTTTTGCAATTTTTGCAAATTCCATCTCGTAGAAAAACGTCTGAAAACACGATGTTTTTCACTTGTTTCCTAAAAATCTGGTCAAAAATTGGAAAAAACCTCGTGTTTTACAGACGTC
>DF244902.1:0-22390 GCA_000507305.1 Breviolum minutum Mf 1.05b.01 | reverse complement strand
GGGTCACTTGCGACCCTACCCAACAAGGTAGGTAGGGTCACAAGCGACCAAAAGGTAGGTAGGGTCACAAGCGACCCCCTTACCGCAAATATGACTACATTGCATAGATCCTATGAATGAGTTGGCTGCATTCCCAGCTTTGAATCCTTCAAGCGGATGTGAGATTTCCCATCTTGCTGTCAAAATGCAAGAATCTGCAAGTCGCGGGAACAAAAGAACAATAAACGGTACTTCAAGTAGAAACACCCTGCTCGCCTTGTTGACCCATGTACATCATGTAATTGTTTAGTACAGGCCCACAATAGGTCGCAATCTTCAAGGCTTCCGCCACCAACGCTGCTGCAATCAAGGCATTTGTTGAGGCGATTGCCGGAATGATGCGTTTGACCTCAAAGGAATCAAATGATTTCATCCATGCCATCTAAGCACACATCACATGTAAAAAAGAGCTGCCAGTCTTTCAGTTGAGCTACAACTCCCATAGTCAACTGATAGGTCACGCCTGGAATTCCAAAAGTAGCTGCACGATCCTGTCGCAACCAGCAAGGGAAGGCTACAGCAACTCTTGCAAAATCCCACAAATGATCCAATGCTGTTGGGCAACTAGTTATCTACAGTGTACTTGTTCTACGACCATTCTCGAATCAGTCGAATGTGCAGTTCACAGGGAAAAATATGAAGCATGAGGATCATGATATGTCAGGTTGAATGTGTGTGTCTGTGTGCAACTAGTTGTCCTTCAAAAGTCCAAGGAAGTACTTTTAATGTATGACATTTTTTCGAGCTTGTGCTCTTACTTCAAAGAGAAAACTTCTAAGAGGGTCCATAGAGGACCTGCACAGGTGTGTGATAGCAGGTCAGCAAGTATCCATGCAAGCACAAGGAAATGAACACCATTGAGCACCTTCAACCAACCTCCTTCTCCCACCCTAACATGCACTGTACCAACATCTATGCGTGCAAGTACAGGCCAGTATAAGCATGCACGGAATGTTAGATGCGACAGTTGATGTGACAGGCCCAGTCCGCCTTGGCTTGTTCAAACACCCACTGCATGTCCGCAGGCGAGTCCTGCCATGACTGCAGAACCCCCACAGCTATGAAGTACGATCTGACATGACGTGACATGTGTGGGGAGGCTGCTCTCGTGTCTCCATGTATGGAGGTGCAAGTATGATTTGGTATGATTTGGTACATAATCTATCTACAGATGGTAGGCCACCATGCTCAAGCACTGGAACCTTCACAACGCCTGCAGTCATCTGCCTGCATACACCACCCATTCATGGCCGTCCCTCACCATCCACCCATTGCCCAGGTCAGTCCCTGTTCAATTTCTGCCCAGGGAATCTTTGCTCCCATAAAACCACCACAGCATACTCTATGCAATGCTCTGGCAAACGCGGAGTCTCTGCAATGGTGCAGAGAGGATAGTTGACCTCCATGAGTGACAGCGCTGAAGGATGCTTAAGGTACATTCTGACCAAACATACGGTGGTTCTGCTGCTGACGCTTCACTTTAAATCTAAACAATGCCCGAAGGCAAAGAAACAGAAAAATTCACTGCGAGCAAAAGTTCAGTACCTCTCTTACTGACCATCCCATCATTTGGGGTATCCATTGCAAGTCAGATGCCTGTGGTGGGAAAGCATCCAATGAGCAATCGAAGCACGAGGTCATCGTAGGAATGATCACTCGAGCCTGACCCTTGAAGCCTTCTGTCCCACCATCGATCAGGGGAATAATGGTACCTCGACCGGCAGCCATGATGAATATCTTCCTCATCACTAAAAGAATTGTTTGGTGGACCATCTCTAAAATCACTTGGAACACATCTTAGTGACAAAATGTACAGTTCCCACGACTACAAGAAAATGGTCCCTTTCTTTCTGGAAATTGAATTCACCTTACATTTATAGGTTCCCTTTTTTGTTTTGAAGCAGACAATACCAAAAAAAAATCATGAAGAATCCACGTCACGAACTACTGTTCATGGCTCAGAAATCCCAAACAAACCACCCTGGGTTGTAAAAAAAAAACTGCACGCTATAAATAGTGGGGATTTCAACTACTAGTACTGTACCTACCTACCTCGGTTCTTCACGCCAGATGACTCTGGTTGCCATCAACGATTCATTCATCGCATCCAAGGAACTCGGATCAGGCTCTCCAGAAGTACGATCAACCATATCATGCAGAGTAGCATTCATCCATCGCCGGGCTGCTATATTGTCCAGCCCCGCGATGATGAGGTTGAACTTCCTTTTTTTTTGTTCGTTCAACGGAACTCAGCCAAGAAACAAAAAAAACATGTAAAAACATCAACCAAAAAAACAAGTAGGGTATGTTATGCTATGTTTCTCCTGTCAATCCAACATCCCTAACAGCTTAAAAATCCATTTCAACACCAGTCCTGTAGAAACTCTCATCAAAGTCCTGGATCTTCCCAACCTTTGTTCAGCGCAGCTGCGCTCAGGATGCATTCAGCCCCTTAAATTCTAAATTTGTTTTGTCATGCCTGATTGTTTCCATCTTCATACATCTTCTGTCCATCTTCATCCTTCTTCATCCTTCTTCATCCATCTTCACTGGAACTATATGTGTGACATCGAAAAGTAATCTCAAGAAAGAGGCAAAACCTTGACCCTGAACATTTCAAGACTCATGGCATACAACAGCATTCAACACTACCCAAAAACACCCAGAAAACACTCAGAAAACAAATACATTTAAAAACTAGAATGAGAATAAAACAAAAATAAATTGCAATTGTATGCAATTGCAATCAATTACATTCAAATACATATTCAAACTCAGCACAAGTAGCATGTGCCGTCACTTTGGCCCCCAGGTGACCCAGGCGTCTGTTGATAAAGGCTGCAGCTACCTCGGCCTTGGTCTTTCCAACATCTGCTTGTCGGAAGAGGAACTGCCTGTTCAGATTGGTGACGTCAATGGTGTCCATGTCAACGACATGAATGTCCTCAGACAAAGGAGAGCTTTGTTCGGGACTACCATCCAGTATGGGGGTCCAAAACTCTACCCACTTGGATGATTTTGGGCTTCATTTTCAGCTTCCGAGTTGAAACATATTCAATATATAAACCAGCAACTTAAAAATAAATAAAAACTGTCCCTGAAGCAGTGACTCGTGAGATCAGCCAAGCATCCGTGAAACCGGACAATGCTAAATCTTTCAGAATTTCGCATCCTAAGCCACCAGCACCGATGACCAGAACCTTACAGCTTTCTCGCAAGTAGCCAATGGTCTCAGCTCCTGGTTCGAAAGCATCTGCATCAGCGAAGGGACTTTTTCGGGACAGCACGCGATAGACATGGCCGTGCTTCTGGCTACCCAACTCAGACATGGCAGAGAAGTCGCCTCCTCTGAGAACTGATGGACTCCCTGTATGGTTTGAGCTCTACATGGCATCTTGCGATGCGACAGGAACTTCAATGAAGCCAACTCAAGGGAAACGTGGATTGTCTTTTTTCTTCATTCTCAGATGAATTAAAGGGTTGTAGCCCGAGGCAAATAGAAATGATGCCAAAATTCACTACACTAGGAACATAGAATTGGAGCATCTGGAAAGGGAATGCCCTTATCAGACCACACAAAAACGAGAAAATGACCCATCTCGAAAGACGAAAGTTTCTGAAACTGCATTCATCGAAAGCAAATATTCAATTTGTGCTTCACCGAGTTGCGCAAGCTGGGCTGTGGCACTCGGATTCATGATTGCCTGAACCGACCCCTATCATTTCACTCGCATGCATGCACACCTATCGTTTCACTGGATTGAAGAAAATATTTAGATCAGAGTTTCTTGCATGTGGGTTGCGTTAGTCCATCTTTCTCCTCAAATGTCTGGTGCACCAGTTCAAACAGATGTGGCTAAAACAAACAAACCCCGCCTGGGGAGACCATGTAAGCCATGCTGGCGGTGAGATTTTGAAGCCAGTTAAGATATCCATTGTAGGCGGTCTCATAGGTGAACCTGGCAAAAAAGACAATGGATAACACATGGGCCAATAGTCACACATGGGTGGTTGTTTTTTCCTGTTGGTAACATGTTCACAAATCAGATGATGCATCGGATCATCAATTCTATTTCCATTCGTCTTCTCCAAGATCCATCCTGGCTGCGAAAGTGTAGTGTTCCTGCCTCACAGGAGAGTGTGCATAGCTATCGTCCATATAGCCGATGTCCCCCACGTGCCAAATGAAATCCTTGTTGCAGACTTCGACCCCACCACTGCAAGGTGAATGTGATCCATTTCCAGACATTTCCAGCAATTCCATTTTGCTGAGAGAAGCAGCAAGGTGGAAATTAGAACACTATTTCAGCTCCCCCGAAAACAAACAGCTGGAACAACTAACAGCCCCCCAATGTTCATGCTAATTGATTTTACTTCACACATGAGTGGTGAAGAGGAACAAAGAAATTTCAATAGCTTGCAGATTTCCTCCATTTTTTTCTGTCAAAGTTTCGATGCTTTTTTCATCCTTCCACTTCTCCAAGGTGGCCCGGCTTTCCTGGGCAGACCACTTCCTGCGCGGGTTAACTTGGAACTTGCAAGATGTGCTAAGTCCGATGTGCTTCTTTTCCGAAGGCACCAAAGCACCAATGGATATCAAGCACAACCACAAAAACTACTTTACTAAAGTGCCCAAAAATGCCTTTAGATTGATCTATATAAATCCATCTAAATTGCAAAGGTGCAGTTAACCCGACCATCCCAAAAAACACCAGGCTGAAAGTTAACACAAAAAAATATCAGTCTTCTCCAGGCCATGCAAGGTGATCACCATAGGCCGCTCCACACTGCTTTCATAACCTGAAATGCTGGAGGAAGTCTTGGAACTTTGGCCGTGCAAGTCTTCTGTTTCAAACAACGGATACATCACTGGGGATTCAACTGGGGATTGTCCAAAATGGTGGCAAAACTGAAAACTGTTCTTTTACTGATATGTGCTACTAGTAGTTCATTGATCTCTCATTGTTTATGCGTCATACTGTTTGATGCATGCCTTGCGCCTACCTCTCTACCATCCATTCGCAACTGTTCTGCAAATGCAGTGTAACAAAAAATTCGACCGGGCTACTTGCTGACATAAACATGCAATTCTGGGTTGATGATGGTTTCTGGTTTCCGGATGACTCCTACATATCCACCATCCACTCGGATGAAAGCAAGTGACCCATGTCACCAAAGACTGCCATGGAAAAGCTTGCATCTGGAGCTGTGGACGCTGAAGTAAAACTCCACACCTTTGGAAGTAACAACTGGTGATGCGATGATGGGACTTGTTACCTGTTCCTTTTGCGTTTCCTCGCAAAGCTTGGGATCCAATGGATCTTGGTCGAGTGGACACAAGTATAGCATATCTAGTATAGATATGTTTACAACTACAGAAAGAAAAACAAATAGCAAGAGAGTATGACAGGGATTCATGATCCTCGCACTCAAGTTGGCACCACATTGTTTCATCTGCATCCAACCCATTTCGCAGCCTCCGACCACTTGCTGTCATGCGAGCTGCCCACACGGTAGAAATACCTCGATTGGATATCAGGTAGGTCAGAGGTAAGGCCAGAAGTGACAAGAAAGGAAGTATCTAGTATCTAGAGATGTATTGATCAGTGATTTGGGGATAGCTGGTGTACCTTTCTGTGTTCCTGCCGAGCGATTGTGACCTTGACCTGGTATCAATATGATTCAACCACGGGTTCAATTGCAGGCCAAGTTGCTTTGTGCTTGGCTTCAAATTCAAGATCTCAACATGAGAATGGAAGCCTCTGCTTGAAGTCATCACAGCTCATGATCATCAAACACCAGTTCAAGAAGGATCAAGGGTTCTGATTTACAAGCTTCCGCAATGAACAGTTTCACAAACAATTTGCAAAAAATCGATCCCCGCCAGCAGCGGTCTACTCGTCATTTCCTTGGACTGTACCTTTCACATCCTTTCACCAGAATCAAGTCCCATGCAGGCCTGCATCACTCATGTAGTGCTTGACGTGGCCTGTCGTTCACTGGTGAGCTTAGGTTTCAATATGGCTAATTAATTGCGGTGCGAGATTTTGTACGCTCGTAAGCAGGGATCATCCACAAATGACCATGACTTCTACACCAGCATGGTAGATTAGTTGCTACACAATTGACACCAAAATGACCCCATGGATCCTGACCTCTGGAAGAATCTGCGAAAATTCCGGGCAATTTTGTAATTCCCAATATCTGAGGGTGTGTGTGTGTGTGTGTGTGTCACGCCAGAAACTGAAGCTTCATCATGAACCTAGAGAAAACCTTCTTTAATGCACAGCTAAATGCTGGAGCCTAAACACAAACAAATACTTTCTGGCATAAACATCTTACAATTGCACACTACAACCACCATGAATGATGCAAAAGCCAAGGCAAATCATGACTGCAAATGGTGTGGCTTCAATTGGAATCCTACAAGTCACATATGGCGCATTCGAAGAAGCTGTCCGCCTGCGGCAGACTGATCCAGCTGACTTTCCGAGAGGCCATATTGCACCTAAATGGCACGACGAAGCCATTGAGCTGCAATGGAGAAAGATTCCCATTCATGATTTAAGCCCAAGATTCTCCACAGGAATTGAAAGTTTAACACCTCCACAATTGTACAGAGAGCTTAAATTGTTTGTTGATGCTTTTGTTCAATGGATCTTTGAGCTTGCATATGCAACCTGAATCTTGAATCAATAATGATTTTCAGTACGCAGCTTGCTGCAAACAATTTTTGAGACACTTTGACCATCTCGGATCCGTATCCAAATGCAATACATTGCTATGCTGTTGCGTGCAGACAAGTGCAAAGAACCTTGTTCAAGTGGCCATTGAAGGCCTTTTTGAAAAGAGAAGTCCCGTCATGGAAGCTCCGTTTTTGCTATCAGCTAAGTTGCTGTGCTATCCTTGGGCTCGCTCCTTCAATGCAGGCTTGGATGTGCGTTCTGGAGTAGGAATCAGAAACCCTATGAGGAACATGCCAAATTGCATGCATTTCAATCATCAAGAATAGATCTATAGAGAACTTCCGCATCTGTGACATCCTTTTTTCGTACAGTTACATGATTTCTGTCGGAGAGAAAGCACGACAAATCCTTCGGGTACCCGCCAGCCTCGTAAACCAGGACACAGTCATGCCACTGGGATAGCCAGAAGCATCCTGCCCTGCAAATGCTAAATGGATCCTTGGTTCTGCCAACAAACTAACGCGTCCCTTTTTGACCGCCAGAAGGACATCCATCTCCTGAACTGAAAATACTCAATTCCAACCTGAAACTCTAAAAGCATCTGAATCCATGAGGTCAAACACAAAATGTTTATTGAAATACAGCATGAGCATCTGCTCCGGTTCCAAATGACCGTACACTGCCACAAAGCAGAGAAAGCAACTCCGCCAAGTCATGGGATCTACCAAATCCGTCTTGGTGTAAAAAGGAATTGCCTCTTTGGAGCCTAAAAAGCTGCACAGGCTGGATGAAGGTGAATCAAGTGCCAATGACCCCCATAAGATCTTATAAAGTGCTCATTTGCGATCAATGGGCTGCGGTCAGGGGCAGATAAAAACAAAAATACCTGCGGTCTGCGCAAGTGCCTCACGTTTTGTTTCATAGACTCTGTTGGATCGTGGCGTGCTGGCGCCATTTCTACTGTATCTGATTCTGAGCGCAGAAAGTCAGCTGCATTTTCCAGTGCCAAACTCGCGGAGCCAACAAATTAAAGATTATTTGAAATGTGCAAATGATAGAAAAAAAAACAAAAAAACTGATGCAGCTGAGAAGTTTGCCCGTTTGCATAGCGGGTCCACGTGAGCTCGGTTCTTGTTGTGAAGACCGTGTTGGTCTCTACAGCTCACTTGGTTGCAACATGGACTGCAGCTGTAACTCAGCTGTCCAGCGGTACCAGTGGTATGTCGGGTGTGTTTATTGGGGCATTACACCCATCCCAAACAACCCAACCTCTAAGGTTTTTAGTGAAGGCTCACACACCATCACACCCTGCCCGGCTGCCAAGTTTGTTGATTCGGAAACCAACTTGCTGCAGCCTCAATGGGAAGAAGTGTAGTGCCTCACTTTCCTCCGAAATCTTGGCTGGTTCCAGCGAGACAGCAATGCCTTGGTCGCTACTTGTCTCAAGGTGCCCCCCGGCATCTTAAATCAGAATCTGGACTGCCACAACGAAGAAAGCATTGGATTTCAACTGGAAAGAAACCTGTATGGACTGAATTCAAATCCATTCAAATCATAAAAAAAACAGCTGTTTTCTAGGCATCCCCAACCTGTAATTGTTCCTCTGCTCTGTCCGCTTGGGTCTGTTGAACCTTGCAATTTGCTGCCACATCAAAGATCTGCCCCCAGGTGCCATCCACCGAAACACCAAACGGCACCTCCTTCTCGATCTTGGTGTCCGAATCTCGCTTACAGCGGAGGCGGAACTCGCCCTTCCCAAAAACCATCTTACATCATATGGGTGTTTCCAAAAATAGTGGTACCCCCAAATCATCCATTTTAATAGGGTTTTCCATTATAAACCATCCATTTTGGGGTACCCCTATTTTTGGAAATAGCCATATGGCAACTTACATTTTGCACATGCAAATGCATGAATTCAGCAGGCTTGCATTATCTCTGTTACTATTCTTATTGTGTTTTATCATCTGCTGAAGATTGAAGAGACCTGTTTCTCCGCATTTGTAATTCACATGTCTCCACAGCAACACTACTTGGGAACCAAACAAGCTCCAACACCTCCAACATCCGGATTCGTGATATAGCGCGAGGGCTGTGCCGGGTAGAAGCCAAATATGCCTGGGCCAATATGCCGGGTAGAAGCCAAATATGCACGTGGATGGATGGTAAGGACCAAAAGCACTGCCTAAAACTGTGAACAGGATTACATTTGTCCATATTACATATTAATATAGTACGCATATTCATACATATTCCATCAGATCATTGAATCATCAAATTGTGTATCACAGTATCACTGGTAGGAAATGCGCTTCCGCCAAGTCCATATCACAAGTACCCGGGCCTCCCTCAGCTGTTGCCATGCCCGTTGCACACCAGCCTGTGCCACATTGGCCCGGCCTACCATGGCGCTTCGTAGGCGAGTGCATGTGTTTGCGATGGGCAATGGCGATACCCTTTCCAAGTACATCTCACATAGTGACAATATGTCACACAAGTGTAAGCACACACATCACATGTGACACATTGTCACAATTTTTGCACCGAATCACAACACATCTGTTGTACAGAATCCATCCGCATCCTCCCTGCCTCTCTGGCTGTTGCCATGTGACAGGGACAAGATCCTCTCACGCGCGTCGTGAAGACGATGCCAGGCTTGTAGACCCAACTGACGGATGATTTTTTCGACGACATGATACCAACGAGTCCATATATGTGATCGTTCCCAGGGTAAAGATTGGACCAATTCAATGTCAACCTTCCACTTCAGAATCAGTCCCCTTTCATTCTCAAGCAAAGCTTGAAATACCTTGAACAGAGGCACTTCCACAAATATGACGCTATCCGCTATCATGGTCCCCTTCATGTTCGAAACCTTTCGAGCACTTTTCTCTACAAAAAGATACAAAAAGCCTCCTATTTGTAGCGGATAAATTTGGTTCTCTGCCGCTGAGAAATTGCCTCGAGATTCGAAAGTCGAAAGGGCGGTGAAGTCAATGTGCTACGGCTCCATGGAATCCTCCAATGTCTAAAAGAGTTTGAAGAGGATGGACTCATGATGCTCAAAAAAGAGAGAGACACACAGAGACACTACATAATTATAGTTCATAAAAAAAAATATAATGTAGTATTAATGTAGTAGAGACACTCTGTCAGTGCACACAATGAAATCTGGTCCTTTGCTTCAAAGGCTTCTTCTACTACTACTGCTACAGAACTCAGGAGACTACAACAAATACAGTATCTTTGTTGCTGGAGATACCGAACGAAATGTCATTGAAAACCTCAGAAAACCTGTCCCCTCATTCCAGTTTTGAGTCAGTCATGCCGGAATTTCACCAAGGAGAACACCTTTCCACAAGCCCGGCGTCCTGATCTGCACCACCTAGCTGCAAAACAACAATGTCTAGACAGAAGCCTCAAAAACCCTTCGGGTGCACTAAATATCATGCATCTATGATACTACTAGGAGCAACCTTGTTTTGGAGAACCAACTCTCCATCACAAATCGTTTCCTCCCATCAGGTCGAGTTGACGAAGATTTGAGTCCAAGTGACAAAGCGCAGGCCCATCTTCTTAGCCTCCTCACCGACTAAGACCTCCCTTATCGCCTTCGAAGGCAGAGATGAAAATTGACTCCCAACTCTCTCCAGGTGTTTTTTTTAATGTCGAAACGTTTCAGCCATGCAACTCTTCCCCCACGCAATCTGGAAAATCCATGAAAATCCCACAGGTGTCTGTCATCTCTCAACTTCTCAAGTCGGAGTCCTCTCTCCGAGTCGTCCGGGTCGCTGCCTGACCCATGAGTTCCTTCTGGGGTGCAGCGGCATGGCAAGTTTCACGGACTCGCTGCAGAAACAACTCATGCTGTTGAGCTACCTCACAGATCTTTGCAGATTAGCAACAGGTCACAAAAAGATGGTGACAATCGTGGAAAAAACTCAAGGTATACTACTTTTTTTGGACATGTAAAAAATCAAATGTCTATATGTCACTGTTTTTCGCCACGACATGACAAGAAGTATGTAGCAGTAGCACCTCCAAGCAGCGTTCGGTTTTCGACAGCATTCGTAGACCGAAGCCCAGCTGCATCTGAGCAGCCTGAATGTGTCGGTTGGTAGTCATGTGATATCTTGCGGAATGACTCATACAGCATCATCATTGATTTCTGTGTTGATAATCTTGATTCTGATGACTAGCCGGCAGTGATGGCCAATGAGGATGTTGATGGCGGTGATTTTTGCTCCACTGCTTGAGGAATTTTCTACAAGCCGATTTCAACACCTGCGCCTAATCTTGGGACTCCCGGCGTAATACGTGACCTTGCCCCTTCTATAGTGGACAATGTTCTGGGCAACACGCACACCCTTAAGCTGCGTGGGCTGGTGGACCTCACAAATAGCTCAGTTGAATGCTACTGTGGTCGTAGTTTCCGACTCGTTTTCTGTCCACGCATGCCCAAGCTCAATCAAAAGGACATCTTCAAAAAGTCTTTCCATAATATAAGCCAATCAAAAAAAAATGCGCCCCGTTTTTGTTATGATCTTTTATGGAATCACCCAAAAAACGCATCTTGCAATATCTTGGTGATCTTTTTCGACCCATCTTCCCACCTTGGTCTTGGCCCAGCTTTTGGTGGATGTGGAGGTGACCGAAACCATGGATCCATTGGTCCCATTGCCAGCATGGCCAAGGATCCAACCTCGGATTCCCCATGGATGTCATGTTTGTCTGCTGTTTTGTATTGGATGGAAAATGATGGGGAAATTTCTGAAGGTTTGGAAGTTGCTTCAGATACTGTAATTGTAGAATGCCATGGGCCAGGATGAATTTTCCCAAAACATAAACTGCAATGTATTTTTGTTGGTTCTGGTTGAGATAAACGGTAATGGGACGTACAGGGACATAGTACGAGACCCTTCAATTCTGCCATGAAAATTGCTATCGGAAAACTGTTAAGGCCCAAATGGTTGAGATTCAGAGTCCTAAATGTTTCTATTGATCTTTACCAGTGATAATGGACTCCAATAATGGCTATGGCTATTAATGTTATGACCGGCAAGAATGACAGCCCTAAAGCCACTCTGCTTTTTCACGGCTTCGCATTTCAGAGCTTTGCTGCTTGGACCAAATCGATGATTTGGCTTTCCATCATGGCCCCTTCAAATCGTTGGACCTGTTTTCCAGACCTGTCAAATAGGATGAGGGTTGGCAAAGCCCCAACACCCAGATTCGTGGATGTATCCGATTCCTCATCCGAATCCATCTTTGCGATGCGGATTTTGCTTCCTAGCTTTTGAGCTGCAGCTGCAAGTTGCGACTCCATGACCTTACATGGCCCACACCATGTAGCATAGACATCCAGAAGTAATGGAGTAGTTGAATCTGATAGCTCTTCTGCTAGTTCCTTCCCTGTAATCTTGGAGACGATTCCAGGTTTTAATCGACCAGAATTACAAAACGCCGCTTCTTTGGCTAAAACACCTGCCAGTCGTTCCACCAATTCATCTTTGTCCAAAGCATCAGCCCAACTGAGTCCACGTTGCCCGAGTTCCGTTCTGAGTTCCTTCACCCTCATCTCTTTGCATTTGGCAATGAACTCTGATTTATCCATGCGTTTAACCTCCTGTGTCTTCACAGGCTCCGGAGGCTCAGGCTTCACGGGCACAGGCTCCGGCTCTTTTTTTTCAGCCTCAATCAGGCCATTGCGCAACTGAAAGAGGCGCTCTACAAGACCTTCCTTATCAAAAATGTCCGAAACATCGATGCCTTGATTCACCAATTCTTCTTTAATCTCTTTGGCTCTCATCTTTTGAATATCTTCCACTCTTGACTCTGCAGCTCGGGCCGTCAATGTCTGGCCAGTTGATTTGGAACCAACAAAGGGAGCACCGAGGTTTAAAAAGCATCCAATGAACCCTGCGAATAAGAATCTGCGCCATGGCTTCGGGAAACTGGCAGAACCCATCTTCCACATGCTATGCTCAACCTGCAAAGTAACATGCTAATGGAAGTTGTGTTGAATCATCGAATCTATAACCTCATGGTGTTCTCACATGCCTTCGTTGATAATGCATTTAGACTTCAAAGATTGTTTGGTGTGCAGGGGTTCCAGTACTCATGCGATTGTTGGTATTCTGCCTGAGCCCCTACGATGGCCGTGACAGTTTTCCCGGGTGGGTTTCATGGGAGAGATACCGCTATACATCGCCCTGTACCTTCCTACTTCTGAGCTCTTGGCCCTTGTCTTTACCATTGCTATCCACTCTGTGGCTTGATACTTTTGATTACTTTTTATTGACTGCCCATGCAGCAAGCCAGTCATCTTGGTTTCACACATTCCAATGCTCTTTTTTGGGATGCTGTCAGTCGCCTCAGACAAACCAGCTACTGAGCAAACAAGTCAAACGGCATCTTCTGTAAGAATAAACATCAAGTGCAACACCAAAATTCTGCAGTGGTGGACAGAGGCTTCACCAATTTTTGTGGAAATTTCCATAGGATCCGTAAATACCAGTTGCATGACTTCCTACCAGTGAGATGACCAGTATCAACTCTCGCAGCACTTAGTTTCCCAACTCCAAGACCTTTCTGCGACGCTCGGGGCAGGGCAGTCGCTGAAGAAGCCTCCACGGTTGATGGAAGAAATCCGGCAAACCACCTGGAATGTATATATTGAAAAGTTGGATAGTCTCCATATCAACTGGTGCAGAATTTCTTCCATAAACAGTAGGTCAAATCAATCTTCAATCCTGGTGTGTCGAAAAAACACTTCAGTGTTCCAAGAAAACTTGTGATACCAAAGTCCAATAGTTGAATGTTTAAGTTGAATCGAAAACTTGAGCGTTGGTTCTCCGACATTGATTCAAGAGCTCCACACAAGAAAACTAATGCTACTGTGCAACTACTTCAATCAGCAAAATTACAAACAAACATGAGATAGATAAATAAATAATCCAATAAGTATCTAAGTTGGACAATTAAATATTTATAAATGTGTAAATACATATATGAACGCAAAGTACCAGCATAAAGTCAGAGCTCAAAGACAAGCCGGCCAAGCCTCCAGACCCTTTGCATCATTCGGGCCTCCCCTTTCCGGGAAGTCGACATGTCAGCCTGGACCACAGCCAAGACTGGACCATCTGTTTAGACAAAATACGACACAAAGAGGGAGAAAGAAAGGGAATTTGAAAAAGTCCGAGCCGCACCTTTGCCACCATGATCTTGGTCTCCTGCAAAAACACTAAAAGACGTTCATGCAGCATCAGCAGCCACTGTAATGCCAAGTGCAATGGTCCCGATCATGTGCATATGACCAAACCTGTTTTAATATCAAAACAATGAAAGTGACCAATGTTACCTTGCAACAACTATATGCTTACTACATCTAAATGGTGAAACCAAAACAGTCAGACAAAGATCCCTTAAAAATTCGCCACTCTGAAGCTCCTCGAGGGGCCTAAGGGCATTACCTGAAGGAGAAGTTTAGGACGGTCGGCTTCGCTCCTGGCCGTTTTCTTGTCGGGTCACAATTAGTGTGTCAAACTCTATAGCTGTGATTTACAATTTTCAGGCCAGGCCAGGCATGTTCATCTTCAAACTTCACTCAGGCTGTGCTAAGGTTTTCTTTGGCAAGTCAAAAAAAGAACTGTGGATGTAAGATATTGACTCCAAACCTTAAAGTGAAGCCGACGACGATGACGATGATCGTGACGATGACGACGATGACCTTGTTGATTCGCTGAATAGATCTGCATAGCATTGCTGCCTTGCCCTTCAATAACAAACACTTCAGACTTGGCCACCATACGAGCGTGAGTGTGAGGAGCGGAGAGCAGGGTGGCGGGCCTGACAGATGGATCCGAAAATGATCATCTTTCACACAGCTGACACACATGCAAGTCAAGTCTATATGCTGGCATTTGGTGAAGGTCTGAGTAGTTGCAAAAATTTGTCCCAGGAATTCCTTTTCACATCCTGATCACCTGTACAACAAGTCAGCGTCAACACCCGTCAGGGGCGTGCCATGGTGGTGACGGAAGATGTGAAGCAAACAGCGACAGTCAACATAGCCATGGTAGCAAACCTTGGGAGAAATCGAAAGGTGTGTGGATTCTGCAATGCTTTGGAAGAGACTTGTCAGCATCTGCAGCCCGAGTCCCCGACAGGATGATGCCGGAGCGGCCAAGATTCGGATGGGTCACAGATTGCTGTGGAGCCGAGAGTCGATTGTAAAAATCCAAGTGTACAAATCCATATAGTGGCTCCTTCCAAGTGCAGAAGATTTGAAGTCAAACAATTTAAAGTCCGCTATGTGGCCCCTTCCAAACTCGCTGGGTAGAAGGCTCTGCTCTCCGACACCCAGAGGCATGAAAACAACAACAAAAATGAAAAAATCTACTTTTTGCGCACTTTGCACATCCAACCGGGCGGGCGCCGGCCACACTCAGTGCATTCGTAACCTGAATAACCTTCACTCAAGAAGCGAACCACTTCAATGTGGCCTTCCTCATCTGCAGTGTGCAAAGGTGTGAAACCATTCTTGTCAGGCCTGCCCTTCTCCTCGCCACCTTCAAGCAAAATGCAGACTCCTACGTGTCCATTTTGGGCCGCAANGCTTCAATCAGAATGCAGACTACTTCAATGTGGTCTTCTTGTGCCGCAAGGTGCAAAGGTGTAAAGCCGTCGTCTGTAGGCTTGTCCTTCTCTGAGCCTGCTTCGGTCAAGAAACAACCACTTCCAGGTGTCCATTTTGTGCCGCAAGGTGCAAAGGTGTAAAGCCGCAGTCCGTAGACTTGTCCATATCCGAGCCTGCTTCAGTCAAGAAACGAACCATTTCCACGTGTCCATTTTGCGCCGCAAAGTGCAAAGGTGTAGCACCACGACGTGTAGTTTTCTCCTTGTCTGAGCCTGCTTCTGTCAAGAAACGCACCATTTGCATGTTGCCCTGCAGCACTGCAAGGTGCAAAAATGTAAACCCATTCTTGTCAGACCAGTCCTTCTCCGAGCCTGCTCCAATCAAAATGCGGACCACTTCCATGTGGCCTTCTTGGGCCGCAAGTTGCAAAGGTGTAAAACCACTCTGGTCAGGCCTGTCCTTATCTGAGCCTGCTTCAATCAAAACGCGAACCACTTCCTTATGGCCTCTTTGTGCCCCAAGGTGCAAGGGTGTCAACCCATTCCTGTCAGATCTTTCCTTGTCGGAGCCTGCTTCAATCAAAATGCCGACCACTTCCATGTGGCCTTCTTCGGCTGCAAGGTGCAAAGGTGTAAAACCACTGGGGTAAGACTTGTCCTTATCCGCGCCAGCTTCAATTAAAATGCGGACCACTTCAATGTAGCTACTTCGATGGCCTCTTTGTGCCGCAAGGTGCAGGGGTGTGAAACCCTTCTTGTCAGGCCTGTCCTTCTTCGCGCCACCTTCAATCAAAATGCGGACCACTCCTACGTGTCCATTTTGTGCCGCAAGGTGCAAAGGTGTAAAGCCGCGGCCCGTATACTTGTCCATATCCGAGCCAGCTTCAGTCAAGAAATAGACCGCGTCCATGTGTCCATTTTGTGCCGCAAGGTGCAAAGGTGTGAAGCCGCCATATGCAGTCTTGTCCTTATCCGAGCCAGCTTCAAGCAAGAAACGAACCACGTTCATGCGTCCATTTTGTGCCGCAAGGTGCAAAGGTGTAGCACCACTGCGTGTAATTTTCTCCTTGTCTGAGCCTGCTTCTGTCAAGAAACACACCATTTGCATGTTGCCCTGCAGCACTGCAAGGTGCAAAAATGTAAACCCATTCTTGTCAGACCAGTCCTTCTCCGAGCCTGCTCCAATCAAAATGCGGACCACTTCCATGTGGCCTTCTTGGGCCGCAAGTTGCAAAGGTGTAAAACCACTCCGGCCAGGCCAGTCTATATCTGTGCCTGCTTCAATCAAAACGCGAACCACTTCCTTATGGCCTCTTTGTGCCCCAAGGTGCAAGGGTGTCAACCCATTCCTGTCAGATCTTTCCTTGTCGGAGCCTGCTTCAATCAAAATGCCGACCACTTCCATGTGGCATTCACCTGCTGCAATATGCATTGGCGTCCAACCATCACCATACTCCGTACACTTGTTCTTATTCGCGCCAGCTTCGATCAAAATGCGAACCACTTCTACATTACCATTTTGCGTTGCAAAGTGCAAGGGAGTAAAACCATTCTTGTCAGGCCTCTGCGAGCAAGGTATCAAAAAACGTTTCCGGGCATTGCAAAAATAGTTTATTATTTAAAAAACCCCTTGGAATTAGTCCCCCCAAATGCACACATTCTATAGCAACCCTTGCGAAATTGATCCAGGAGACCCTCTATAGAATAGAAACCAACACTGTAGAACCTTGCAAAGAAAAAAGAATAAAAAGATATAAAAAGCCACTATACAGAATCGAAACCTACCGCGTGCACGCATGAAGTTTCTATTCTATAAAAACAACTTTGGAATGGGGAGGGAACGCCATGGATCGATTCCACAGAAATTTTGCATTTGCATACCTGTGCGACCAATACCTATAGTTTTTTGATCCTCCGATGATTTTTTAACGCCTGTCCCGGCCTGTCCATACCCGAGCCGGCTTCTGCCAAAATGCGGACCATTTCCACGTGGCCCAACTGTGCTGCAATGTGCAAGGGTGTCTGAGATTTATCTGCTTCCTGAGAGTCTTGATCGGCACTCGCTTCAAGCAGCAAACGTACACATTGGCAGCAGCCATACCTTGTTGCAATATGAATGAGACATAAGCCTTTGAATTCGTTGGTAAAGTTGATTGTCAAGTTTGGGTCGCGCGGCTCCTCCAAAAATGCCTGAAGGGTTTGAACATCATCACGTATACAAGCAGCAATCGTTTTCCTTTCAGTCTTCGCATCAGGCTCTCGAAACTGCAATACTACAAGCTGCACTTTCTGATTGATCAAGGAAACATCACAGCTTGGAATGTCATTGTTGTCCAGGGTTAGTCTTTGCTGAAACTTTGAGACACCAATAATAGGGGCCAGGTGTTCTTTCAGCGCTTCTGTGCTCTTTCCCTCCACCTCTTCAAAATTCACAACTGCGATTGTATCGCCAGAGAATGCTGAGCACACATGTAGCATTGAATTTCAATGTGCCTTAAATCTTGAACCAAATGTGCTCCCAACAGAAAAACGTTCTTGCGAGAGAGACTAACGCAGCATCAAAACATCATTAACAAGGGGATTGTACTCATGAATCATGATGATCAAACAAACCACAGACAGGCATTTCTGCCCATTGCCAGCCATTTTCGGATACACAGACCTGCAGCCTCTGGGGCAATCGATGCACCAAACCGCTTCCTACTGGGCGACCTTTGTCAGCCCGAACACTTTTAGGTTTCACGGTCGATATCCAGATCAACAAACGTTGAAACAGTGCTATGCAACTCCCAAAAATCTGATGAATTGCGAATGATTCTGTGGCTCTTCGCAAACAACCCGCTGGAGGTTTATAAGTTTTTTGGATGAAACCTGCAGATGGCACTTGGCACTACAAGAAACAAGCCTGTGTCCATACCGATATAAAGGGTAAAGCATGGTAAAGCGCATTAGTTGACAGAGAAGCTCCGCCACCAGCAGCCCCAGAGCAGGCCCAGAGGGATGGAATGATTACTCAATTGTCATTCCCGAACTCAGAAAAATGATTTAAAAAAAATGAATGCATACAGCATACGTTTGCCCGCATACGTTTGCGTGAATGCATAACATATTCAAAGCTGCAAAGGATAAGCCAATATGCCAAAGTGGCTTTGCTATAACCTGCCCTTCCAGGTTGCCGGTGGAACTGGTCACTTCACTGGTGAAACCTGTCGGGGGCATTGCAAAAACATCACATGAGACATTGATGACACCCAAGATTTGAAAGAACGTGCAGCATTTTGCAGATCCTGCAGATAAAATGTAAATTATGAAGATCAAGTCATCCACCCGAGGCCACATGTCAAGTGAGCTGCCCTTTCCTCTGCATCAACTAGCAAGACGACCCGGGTACCATGAATCTTCTCTCTAAAACCCCAAAGCAACAACAGCGCCTGCATGGACAGCATCAGCCACTGGAGCACCTGGTAAATCAGAAGGCCCTGGACATAATTTCACCATAACTTAATGCCTTGAACGGTGAAAACTATGTATGATCACAACTTGTCGTATCTCATGCATAAGCAAATGGCCACTCAGCATTGAGCTACACCCACAGAGTTTATGCAGCTGGAGGGAAAGTAAAAAAAGCGCTGACCTTTTTTGTGTTCTTGTATTCATTGGGGCGCAAGAGAATTGGGTTAGAATCGAATTTGCACTTGAAATCGCCTATGAGGTAGAGTGCTGTGGAAAACAAGTGACAGCTCCCACATCAAAAATGCAGGATTCGAAGTCCTGCGCCAGTTCCTTCGACACATCGGTAGCATCTCCGGCGTACTCCCGGTGTCCAGCAGCAGGGGGTTCACGTGCCAACTCTCGAAGTCGTGTAAAGATGCTGCGTATCTCATGTGGATGTGGGTTTTTTTAAGGAAGTCCCCTTATCTAACATTAGTAATTTTGCATGCTTTTCCATGAGACATCCCAACCCTTGGCATCTGGCACTGCTGCTGCGTCGCTCGGGACATCTACCATGCACATGACTCGGGTTTTTCAAATGGGAACCCAATAGAGTCTGTGGTTCCAATGGGCCGTAGGCATGCGCCCAAGAGAAGCCCAAACCAAGCGCCCGCTGAATATAGAGAGGCTAGCCACACGAAGGACTGACCATCATTTCTTTCCCCCACTGTTTAGATCTGTGATATCATGATGATCTAATCTACAGTAACACTTTTGTTCGCCATCTTTCGTTGCCTTCGCATGGCTGCCTCCAAGAAACGAAACGGCCCAGGTACCTCAGGCAGTCCACGGTCCGGTATGAGGCCTTCCTTCTTCATCACGCGGGACCCGCAGGACCCGAGGCTTCAACCATCAAAACCAAAGAAGCTACGGGTGACAGAATTGAACTTTTCGAGGCATCATTGATAGATTGATTTAGTTTGATTTATTGATAATTCTTTGGAAAAAGGATGATTCAACCTACTTTGTGCAAGTGAAATATACTACGGTATAATAGGAAATCTACGTGTTTCAAACACTGTGGTCTTTTTCCTTTGACGGCCTCAAACAGACCAGACCAATCTCAAATGCACGGCATGTGCATGTCAGGAGTGATATATCCCGAGGCACCTGGGAAATTTAGAAAGGCAGCACAATTGTCTCGAAGCACGTATCATGCCTGAACCTCAACACATATTAGATTCTACAGGTCACTTTCCAAGCGTAGGCTTTATGCGCCAAATGATTTCCACTTTGAAGTTGAGAAGTGGCAAGAGATGATGATAAAATTAATAAACAGGCTGAACAGCTGAGTGGAGTGAGCCCCAGGATCAAAAAGTGATGCCGCAACCTATGCTCTTGATGCTTGAAACTTGTCATGACCCAAGTCATCTGCTGTCTGGAACCCAGCGATGTTCGTCTTCTGATAATGCCTCCAGCAGTGTCGTGCTTCGAGATCCGCAAACATCCTTATTTGCCATCGATTTGGGTCTGCAAACGCCAACACGCAGGGAAAACTCAGACCCCATCGCGAATATACTTGCAGGTCTGTGGTGCAGCAAACATGTGGAATGTCTTTCAAGCAAATATTCTAACCTGTCGTCCAGTAAATCCAACGATCCGTTGAAGGAGACAAAAACAAAACATCAAACCATAATAAGAGAGTCGTTATGACAAAATGGGAAAAGTTGTTGTTCAACCCATGATAGCTTTGATTGGTTAATGATTAATGGTGCATTTTTGACAAATGATTTGTTGTGCAAGATCACTTTGTTTAATCGAATCAAACAAGATAGGATACACTACCCTTTTCAACGCTTTCCCTATGCTGAACTTGCGCTTCGCCTCACAGAAGGCTTGAGATAAATCGCAAATGAAAGATTTGTGAAGTTTGTGAAAAATTATTAAAATAAACAACAGAAGAACTTCCATCCTAAGCTGCAGATTCTCCTGCTTATACAGTCATCGGGCTGCTTACCTTCGCTGGAGGCCAGGGGGATTGACTTATGTCATTTGATGCTTCTATGGATGATTTATGATGATTTAAATATCATTTAATATAGATATTTCATCATGGATAGCTCCTCTTAATTTAATATCAGCCTTGCACCCCCTCGTGTTCCAGCGGAGGTGTGAGCGACCAACGCGCTCGTTGCCCAATTCGCAAACAGATTGCTCCCGTCGGTTCATCCCACGCCGTCATACCTGCGTCAAGGTATGCCCACAGTGCCCTCGCCATAGGGTCGGACCCTGATGATTCATAGCTCCACATACCAAAGATTCGTTGCCAAGCAGTTTAGAAATTTTCGGTGAAGGAATGTTGCAAAAGGAGTCCATAAATTCGTGGAAGAATTGTGTTCGTCAGTTCTTCCTACTGAGATGTCTGTGCCACGTTTTGTCAGCAACAATTTGTTATCTTCATAGGGCCAGTGTTGAAAAAAGATGTGAGGTGATTCAGTCATTCATCCCTATCATGTGCATTATTCAACCAAGGGCCTGTGGAACAGCTTCCGAATGAAGACATGTTGACAGGATGTGAGGCCCCAATGGCGCTCTCGCTTGAAAAAACGCCACTTTTTCATGGGCAAATCACATTTCGCCGATTGCTAAACAGCCTGTGCAGTCGCTGAAACAAACTCAGCAGCGATATTCCCGGCGCTTGGAGAAGTCATTGTAATCATTGTATTTGGCACGACTCACATTTGTGTTCAGCAGTCGCTGCGCATTCATGGAAGACCAGTGCTGCCTGGAAATACACCAAGAAAATTCTGTGGCTGTTTGTTGATCTATTTATATCTATTTGTGTACAAAATCTTCCACTAAATGCACTTTGGGACTGATACCACATTCCACCAATAGTACATCCCCACTAAAGAGCAAACCGCATCGACATGCAAACAATGTCCGTTTCAGTGCATAGGGGTAGATTGGCAATTGGTACGGTATGTGTGTGTGTGTGTGTGATTGAGAACGGACAATCGAAAGCTGGATTTGGAGCTGAACTTGATAGAATGCCTGGTTTTAAAGGTGATTTCCTCACAGCAGATCAGAGCGTGACATGAGCTCTGGAGAATGTCCGACTTTTCATTAAAGAAGTCTAGCACGCAAAGCTTGAGCTCAAACTTAGCAAAGACCAAGCTGTCTATAGATTGGGCTATTGGAGAACAGCTGCCTTGGGGGTGGCTTGTCTCAATTGCGTTTGAACGGCCTTGTCTTCTTGCGTGCTGCGGACCCTCCAGCATCGCCAAGTCCAATTTGGCGTGTATATATGTGGTCTCGGAGCGAGGCAAACATGCTCCAGGGCGACCCCTTCGGCATTTCAAAAGGCCCTTCGAAAGACTGTGCGGAACTCAGACCATCCGATGGATCACCAGTCGCACAGGTGATCTGCAGCCATATGGCCTAGACCTCACCTGACTTGACAACTTCCAGCCGTCCAGGCTGAATCGTATTCGCAATATGAGCCGTATCCACTTTTCGACCCCGGCAAGTATCAAACCACTTTCACAACCATTGAAGCAACTTGTGATGACAACTGGGCAATAGAAATA
>DF244901.1:0-22390 GCA_000507305.1 Breviolum minutum Mf 1.05b.01 | reverse complement strand
TATGTGTGAAATGTATGGTGGCGTGGGCGGGCAGGATGGATTAGAACACGGGATTACTCATTGCTTGCTCCTTTGCCATCCTTTGCCATTCTTTTCCTGGTGGATTGTCCAGGGTTTGAAAGGCTAGAACTGGTTGCTCCAGCAAATCATGCTCACAGACAAGTGTGTGTGTCCTGAGGCTTTTGCAGTGGGCACAACGCCATGGTGCAGAAGTGAGCAATGCATTGAAAGTCCTGGAACCTCAAGCGACAGGCGATAGAACTTGCCATTCTCAAGAACGCCTGGAAGAAGGCACGCAACGTCAGGACTATCAACAAATATTCAGAATGAAGTGGAGGGAGTAATAAGTCAATGAAAAAAAAATAAGAACATGCATTGAAAATTTTATTTAGACTAATCTTATTGCGATTTTTGTTGTCACCATTTTTCCAGGAAGTGATTTTTTCAAGTCTACGATTTCGCATGGCGCGCTTAGCTCACCCAGGCCACGTGCTGCTGCGTTTGCCTCGCTCCTTGGCCTTGGAGGTTCCGGAGCTTCACGGTGCCACATCCGCACCGCGGAACGTCGAGCCGCGGCACCCGGGGAACGATGCACAGTCCAAGAATTTTTCCACGTTGGGGTTTGAGGTTTGATGCGTTTGATGCAAAAATTCCAATACCAATTCCAAATGAAATTTGGAGAAGACACCGAAAAACAGATTGAAAATCAAAAAAATCCACGTTTGAGAGATGTCAAGACCATTTGTTTGTGGATCAGCTATGCTGAGACTAGAGTTTTTGGCTGCGCTGCGGCATCAGGCCAGTCAGAACATTGTGCAAAACAGCAAAACATGCAGATCCGAGTTGTGCCAAAACACTTCATCGCTTCGCTCCAATTGCGGGATTTGATTGCTAAAGCTTGTCCGTGCTTGCATTCAGCGCGGTCGAGGCAGATGAGTGGTTGGAAGAGTCCGGGCCAGCCAGTGCTTCGGACGGGCAAGGAATTTTTACTGTTTCACAAGTGGTGTTGCATCCGCATCGACTTTATAATACTTTATACTATTTGTTGCAGTTCACATCCTTTTACTGCTTTTCTCATGAGGCAAAGGGATCATGGTGGCTCTTCTTGTATGCCGGGAGCGTCTGCGCAAAGACTCGTCTTTTGCAGACTATCTGGACTCGTTGCCCACCTGCTATCCGACGATGCCGCTGCTTGATGCACAACCACCATGGGATGCACTTGGCAATCTGAAGGAGCATTTTTTCAAAAAAAACATGCAACTGAGTAACTGCTCACCCAAAACACCGTCACCATGTGAACTGGCTCGATCTGTTCTGTGTGTTATCCAGATTCTGTTTTGAAAGTGATTGTCTACTGTTGTTGTGTGTGACACCCAAGCTACTTCATTGGATCGCAACCCCAAAATGACAGCTCACTTCAACTTGGAGATGCAAAGCTTTGTCAATAGACAGTTCGTCATTTGTTATGGCTATTCTATGCTATTCCAATATTCAGATTCAGAGGATGCTTATGGGCTATGCTCATGCTACATCATGACGAGCATAGTGAGTTCATGTCGTGAGTGGTGGAGTGCGGAATGAAAAGTTGGGGTCGTCGGATTCGGTAGCTTGGCAGGATCCGACGAGTCTAGCTGACACCTGGGTCTATGAGGGTACAGGTGTGCCACTCCTCGCAACTCCCTGTCAGGGTCTTGCTGGTGCAGAAGGCATTTCTGCAATGAGAAGGCCAAAAGCGTTGTTGTTCGCTTTACGTTCTCCATTCTACAGAAGCAACAGGCCCTGAAAAGGTGAAAAGGCACTGAAAAGCATTTTGATGATCTTTGATGTTGAAGTGATTTGACATGTGCACATTTGCGTTCGGTTTTTTTGGGCGTTCAAAGTTGGTTTGGCGAGGTTCTTAGATCAATCCGGCCATAGATTTTGGCCGCAGCTCCCTAGCGATGACCAACTCCGCTGGGCGGCTGCTTCTGTGCAGAGCCGCGCGCATGCACGTGTTCATGGAGGTGCTCTGAACGAAGTGGCAGAGACAGTGGCTACCCGATGTAATTACTGTGATATTGATATTGTTGCATCACATATCCACATGTTATGTTCTAAGAAAAGTGACAAACATTGGCTTATATAATGCAATATGCTGCCGGTGGTCAAAACATTCCACGCAAAATTAGGAGGCATTACACTATCCCTTGGATCGTTTATGGGTAAGTGCTTGAAAGATATCTGTCGCTTCGACAGCAGGGTCTTGCAACTTCTGGTCTCGCATTCCTAGGCTTTGTGTTTTGAATTGGCAGGCACGATCCTGCTGCCTGTTGCAGATTGCTTCAACCATTCGCCTTCGAATGCGAATTGCGAGGTGGTGCAGCACACAGATGCCATTGAAGTGGCAGCTTAGCAGCTCTAGAGGGTTCCAAGCTTCCTGTTGAAACAAGAGTGTATTGAAAGCATTAAGATATGAAAACATATTTTGATAAACAAGAACACCTTAATTTTTGTTCTGGGCCGGGGCAGGCGCCACCGGATTTGTCCGCAAGAAAGAAGTGGTTATGACGGTCGCGATATGTCACCATCAAGGCACTTTCACCATCTCCCACCTCCGACTCTAGCTGAGGTGACCACTTGCGAGATTGATCCAGGCGCGAAGGTAGCAATGTGACTAAAGTGCGAAATTTCCATAAATAATCTGTCAAGATCCTTGAAGTCTCCAGTTCAAGCACTGGTCATTGGCAGTTTATTGGTCATTTGAGAAGCGCAAACGATGTAGGCAGCAAGAAACGACCAAGCAGCAGCAACCGCAAGCAAATGCAAACCCAACCGCAATCACATCCTATCTGATTATCATTCCTTGCCTGACATTGTTGTTTCCCCTGCTACCAACAGCAATTGCAGCGTAAATGCCGACAAGATGACGGTCTCTCTTACATTCCTTAGTTCGTGTGTTTGATGCTCTTTGCGATTACAGCAGCAACTTTTCCGCAGCCATTTTTCTGGAAGAACCCCCACAACGGTGTTGTAGGGATTCGCTGGATTGGGACAGCTGTCATGAGTTGACAGGTGAAGAGTTGCTACTTTGCTATGGACAGTTTTCCAATGCAGAGCTGTCCCTTGTCAAATTCACTTGCACTCCTTGCACTCGAAACACTTTTCGATGTTCCTTAAGTAGGTGTCTATAAGATGCTGTTAGTTTTTTGAACAACATCCTCACCTGAAAGCTGTTGCGTGTAAGACCCAGTGTTGCTGGGAAAGATCCGCTGCATCTGGTCATCTAGGCCACGGCATTGCTTTGAAAGTACTTGCCAGCTAGCAGCTAGCACAATTGTCAGTCCAGTGAGGCTTTTCAATGCTGGCTTCACCTGTTGGCCGAATGAGCACGATTGCCTCCTGGTGTCTCCTGCAGCGTTGTTGGCTGCAGCTGAACATTTTTGGGAAGGCCATCACCTCTCAACAAGCTCAAATGAAGACAAACATTTCTGTTTTGCATTTATGGATTTGGGGATGTTCTGGGACTTATTGAGATCATTTGAGATTCTGATGTGCAGTATCTTAAGTATTCTTAAATGCTTTTACTGTAATGTTTATTCTATCTATCATTCCTCACTGCAGTTGCATTGTTAGTTGTTCGTTGGTGATTCCGTGCGAGCACAAACTGCACTCTTCATTTGCTATCATGCTGTTGCTTTTCACTAAGCCACCAAGCAACTGTAGTGAGCTAGTGATGTTGAAAAACCATGAGAAAACAACTTGCTCTCAGACTTGAGAAAGTTGGAGCAGTGGAAGCAACCTTCAGGTGAACTTCCTGACTTCAAGAGACGAATGCAACGTCTTGATGCTCAACCAGCGCGGTTGACTGCAGCGATGCCTTTGCTGGGGTGTTTTGGCTGGAAAGACATTGACAGAATTGGACCGACTTTTCTGATCTCTGTTCTGAACTCTTGAATGGTTACGATCTGTATCTGAGAGCGCAAGAGAAACGTATCAGACTGGACGTGTATCAGACCATTGTCTCGCAGGCGGGCAATTCCTAGCTATTTATGCTATTTGCAAAATGGCTTCCTTTCTTAGAATACTCGAAAGTACTTTCATCCTTTTTTTTCGATTGTTTTTTTGACGTTGCTCAAGCAAAGCTCCTTTCACTACATGACATGAGATATCATGAGATCAGGTGTGGCATTCCGGCTAAGACTGTCACTGTGCTGGCTGGCCTCCTCATCGAGCAGGACTGCATTTTCGACCTCCCCACAGGGACGGGAAGTGGCTTAGAAGCTGGTGTTTTTCTATTGGGTGAATAATAGTTTTCCCCCTTACGGCTTACCGGCTTACCCTCGCTTTGAAGGCACACGTATCGCAGACTTTGTAAAAGAGAGGTCTTGATCATATCCAAGAGTCTTCACCAGGTCTCTGTAGGTACTTGTTGACTAAATGGTTAACTGAAGGACCAGTGGAATGAGCTCGTAGAACAAGGAGGCGGATCGATCGAAATCAGCGAAACATCGGTGTAGCATGCAGAGAGATGAGAAGATCGTCTTGTGTCATGCTCCCAAGTCCCAAGGCATTGGTTTGAAAGAATGATACCTGTAAGGGATGCACTATGATTTATGATGCACTATCATTCTAGCTTCTATGATCTTCTATGGCAGGAATGTTTCATTGTAATTGCAGTAGTTCTTGTGAGGCGGTGGAGAACTACACGATGCCTGGGTTGCTGACACAGTGGCTGGAAACGCCTTGCGAATGCGCCTGCTGCATTGTTTGCTGCGAGTACTTCAAGGTGCCGCACTCAAGCCACAACGTGGAAGCAGAAATGTTGATATATGGCATATGTGAATGCGGGCGCGTATACGGTAGATATGATGTCAACGTAGTATTTGATATTCAACTATACTGATACTGCATCTTGATGAGTTGATGATCCTTGACTAGAAATCCGAAAGACAAGTGACCAACAGTACGAAAGTGAATGAACCAAAGTTCTAGTTAATACAAGATTCACTTGAAGCAGTTTATAGAATTGTGTCAGCATGTTTCTGACTGTAGCTGCATCATTTTGCCTGGGTTTTGCCAAAGCATGAATCAATTTTGTATCATTTTGTCTGGGTATCATTGTGGCCAATGCAGCCTTGACTTGTCCTCGTATCTGGCCACACTGAGGTGTAGAGAGACGCTTTGCCACATCCATTGACAGTGATGTCGAGGCCACAACCCGAGGATCAGGTCTCCAACGACGATTTCCCAAGCACGAACGATGGTACGTTTGTTTCGTGCATGATGGCATTTTTCAACATGGGTTTCATTGTGCCCATGATTTGTTGACTGAAAGTGCACAGGAATCTCGCTTCTATAGTTTCCATACCCTTCATAGTCCCGTCCGAGTCTCTTCTTTAAGTATTTTGCTTGCTTTCTGAGGCTCTGAAGAAGGTTGAAGCAGCACTTTCGCTCCTTGTCATGAATAAATGTATGGATTGTTCTTGGCCTGTTCTCTATATACTCTGCGACCCAATGGTTGGTTTTCGAATGTGTGTACGTGTGTGTACTTTGAGTTTGGAAGAACATGTATGAAGATGTGAGATCCTGAGCCCTTTTCAATCCTTTTCATCTCTTTTCACATGTGGTAGGGCCGGATTCTTTCTTGTAAAACGGGGCATCGACAGCTGACAGGCAGCCCGCTTCAAGAGCCCAAGCAAGTGTATCTCGGCAAGGCGTGAAAAGGCAGAGATTCCACTGGACAATGGAGAGAGACGGTGGAGCATCTGAAAGTTGCATCGCGAGAAAACATGGCTTTTTGCTATACAATTGCAAGATGATTCTCTGTTAGACTATGGTTGGAAAACAAGGCCGAAATGATGGCTGATTGTTAAAAAACAAAAACAGATACCATGTAGCTTTCTGGGCGCCCAGAAACACTAGAGTCACTAGACTATAGGAATAGCGTTGTTTAAAAAGACTTTGAAAAGACTTGATACACTGAGTTGCTTCGGCGTCTCAATGCTCTTCGCGTACGACTTGGAGAACGGCAGGTCCTCCAACGCTTGGAGACTGCTCTCATGAAGCGGAAGGCATGGAAAGCTGTTAAATTGAAAAGCAGATGCCAAGATATGTGAGTTTTATGGTGACTTGATGACTGGTGGATAGGCGGCATTGGAAGCAGCACAGCCAACTTCCAAGCGTGCTCGATTCGAAGAAAAAACAGAGAGTTGACAGCCGGTGATGGGTGAAGATGGGTGCAGGGGGGTTCCGGTCTGGTGAGCAGATACTGTAGAAGAGAACTAAAAAAGAACATGAATGAACTATGCTAACTATGACAAGAAAAGGGCAATTCGGACAGGATTTTCATATATATTTAGGATGATGTTTATCATTTTTATCCATTTTTTCCATGGAAAGCGACAACTCGGATCGCCAAAAAACCCTCCCGGTTGTCGATTTGGAGGCAGACAGAGCTGATGACCCAGGAGGCCGCAGAAGCACAGCTGGAGGCACCGAGAAAAAGAAACACAAAACAAATATAATTTAATGAACTATATATATATATATACAGACTAATATAGATACAATAATATACAAAAAATATATATATATATAACGCATATAATATTTAATAATTAATAACATTGATATATAAAGATCCGAATGATCCTATTACTGTCAATATCTGTCGATCTTACCTCTTCATCCTACATTGATCGCTACTTTTCATGCTTCTCATCCTCGTCGGAAAGAATGCGCAGAGATGCAGTGACCTTGTCGTCATCCTCTTCATCCTTGTCTGAAGCATCTCTTGAGATCTCTTGCTTTGCTTTCCTGATCAGGCCGATGAACAAATTGATGCAGACTTTCGCAATTTGGAGGACTTTTGGATCTGTCCTCTTTCAGTGTTACAGTATATGATATATGTAGCTGGACAGTCTATAGATCCTTTGCTACCTTCAATCCTCTTCACGATTCTGTATGTAGGAGGATGTGCTTGCTTTGTGTTTGCTTTGGTGCCCATTGCGTAATTTAGAAAAATCAGCGCAGGAGAAGCTACAGGTGCGGATGACATTGGAAAAATATGGAAAAAGTGGCAAGCATGCTGTAGAATCACTATGTAGTGGGTCCTCTTCCCATTCTTGCCAGCAATGTGTCGCTCGCCAGGGAGAACTGAATGATGTGGCACAGGAAGGAATTCAGCTGGAAGAGCATTGGTTCAGAAAGGCTTGTACAAGGTCTTGGTACATGAAGGGGTTTCCAGCGAGCTAGAAACTGTGACAGGCGGAGCAACTTCAGCAGGAGCTGAGTGAAGAGGCTGGCCTTCCATGTCCGGGTAAATTGGAAAAGTTAAATCAAAGCAGCAGAACAGTCCCATCCCTTGTCGGTCTTACATAGTTTTGCCATCTAGTCAATATGTGTTAGATGTGGTTAGGTGAAGTGACAGTAGCAGTAGCAGTCTTGCAAGAGCTACTTGCGCAGGCAAAACTGGCTCGGGAGTTGCCGAAGGTGCCTCTTCGCCAAACTTGATGAAACGTTATCTTTGTGGACAGAAGTGTAGTTTGCTTGGAAAATGCCAGGAACATGCGATGGCGACACGCTTGCAACAGGTGCAGCAACTTGGATCTAAGTTCTCTAAAACTTGACGCAACTTGCGAGTTGCAAGGCAGAGTTCCATGCGCAAGCAAGTGCTGCCGGGCATACTTGGACGGGGCAGGCCATGTCGACACGTCGAGACATGTCGAGACCATCTGTGGCATTCGCAGCAGAGAGCCTGCAGTTTGCAAAAGAAAGTGGTGCCGTGATACAATGCGATCGTTAACGTATAACCCATGTGACTTCACACATGTAACATGCAACGATGTAAGCTATCTGGACGGAATCTTGCAGGAGCTTCAGGCGATGTTGGAGACACAGCAGGTTGCCCTGCCCGGTTTGGAGAAGGCAAACAGCACCTGCTCGAAACAGGGGTGAGCACGTGATAACCGACAACACCTTTCGGGTTGCATTGCAGCGAACGTATTGAATCTTGAAAGTAACACGATGTAATAAGTCTATCCATTTTTGCATCATTGACGTTCAATGGTTTGATGCCAGGAAAATAAATCACTGCAGATGGCAGAGGCCCAAAAAATGGCATGTGAAAGTCCTCCATGATTTTTGTAGTTCACAACTGATGATCAATGAGTTGATGTTGTGGTACTTTCGTTCAGAAGGTCCAGCAGGTGCTTGTTGTTCTTGTAGGATTCCTTGCTTGCATGGCATGTTTATTCAAGATATTTGTAGACAAAAACAAATTAGAGAAGTGGCCAGGTATTCCAGGAATCAAATTCATCAGTATCGGAGCACAAAAAGTGGGCCAAGAACACTGTGAGATTGGTGCATCTTTACTCCTGGTTTGATTGCAGGTGCGTGCTCTTCAGAACGAACTCCGTGAACAGAAGGAAATTTGCAGGAGATTTGCACTGGAAGAGGCCTGCTGCCTGCTATGATACCTGTGCTTGCAATAGATGGAAGGACTGTACAGCAAACAGGGATCAGGACATACCTCATGCAAACTTACATGTATTCCTCCATGTATGTAATCGTGCGCCGTGGGTGCTGCTGCTGCCGGCGTGCAAAGATATGTGTGTGAGACACTCTGACCAGTTGACGTATGTCCATGTATTTCAATGCATTTCAATATGTTTCAATTCAATAGAGTGTGTGATCGATTTGTTGGCGTACTGACATGAACAATCGCAAAGGAATCGTTTTACCTGCTTTGAGCAGCAGCAGTTTTCACCACCAGGACGACTTGTGTGAGCTTGCACACCTGTACGCCATCAATGGGCACATGACGCAAGACGCAAGACTAATAGATCTTTCAAAACGCAACCCCATGTCAGCTGCTATCAAATTGGATGTAACCCTTTGCAGGCCCAAGCGTTTGAAGAATCCCAACTTCAACAGGAGCAGAATTGGGTGGTGATGCATGGGTGTGAATGCTTGACAAGATGCAAGTGAAGTGCAATACTTGTGACAAGATTGACTGTGAATCAAGGCTAGATAGCAGGTATGACGAGAATATACAGGCACTTCATGCATTGTTGTCGATCATTGTCTTCTTGGAATTTCTAGTTGTTGCTCCTGGTGTTGTCGTTGGATTGTGCAAACCTTCAGATTGAGATGGCGATGCACAGTCAAACACTGGGACAACAAGTGCAGGATACTTCCAAACAAGTCCAAGAGCAAGTGCAAACGAAGGCTCCCGCAGCCATTGCCTACATGTGTTGTCAACAGGAAGCAGTGCACAGTCAAAGTCAGTGTCAAGAGTTTTGCCTAGTTTGCCTCCTCGCATCTTGCCTTAGCATAAGTGCAGGTTCATGCTCTTCAGCACGAACTTCGTGAAGAGAGGGAGATTTCCAGGAGATTTGCACTGGAAGAGGCCTGCAATAAAAGTCAATAATGAGAACTGTGGTGGCAATAAATGGATGTATGCATACATATGCCCTATACGGCGGGTTGTGTAGGTTTGTGGATCATCCACGTGTCATTTGCGTAATCTTGAGCTGTGTTTGTGGGCCACTACTGGCTGCCAGTCCGCAATGATACGCATGTGAGACACTTTCACCTGCTGACATAGTATTTCAATGCATGTCAGTATTTTGGCATTTATCTCGTTTTTTCAGTGTGTTGATGTCCGATTTTGCGAATGGATATTTACTCGGTTTGAGCAGTAGCAGTTTTTACCACCAGGAAAACTTGTGTGAGCTTGTACACCTGTATGCCATCAATGGGCACATGACGCAAGACGCAAGACTAAGAGATCTTTCAAAACGCAACCCCATGTCAGCTGCTATCAAGTTAGATGTAGCCCTTTGCAGGCCCAAGCATTTGAAGAATCCCAACTTCAACAGGAGCAGAATTGCGTCGTGATGCATGGGTGTGAATGCTTGACAAGATGCAAATGAAGTGCAATACTTGTGACAAGATTGACTGTGAAATCAAGGCTAGATAGCAGGTATGACGAGAATATACAGGCACTTCATGCATTGTTGTTGATCAACGTTTTCTTGGAATTTCTAGTAAGTGCAGGATACTTCCAAACAAGTCCAAGAGCAAGTGCAAACGAAGGCTCCCGCAGCCATTGCCTACATGTGTTGTCAACAGGAAGCAGTGCACAGTCAAAGTCAGTGTCAAGGGTTTTGCGTAGTTTGCCTCCTCGCATCTTGCCTTAGCATAAGTGCAGGTTCATGCTCTTCAGCACGAACTTCGTGAAGAGAGGGAGGTTTCCAGGAGATTTGCACTGGAAGAGGCCTGCAATAAAAGTCAATAATGAGAACTGTGGTGGCAATAAATGGATGTATGCATACATATGCCCTATACGGCGGGTTGTGTATGTTTGTGGATCATCCACGTGTCATTTGCGTAATCTTGAGCTGTGTTTGCGGGCCATTACTGGCTGCCAGTGCGCATTGATACGCATGTGAGACACTCTCACCGGCTGACATAGTATTTCAAATGTATTTCAATATATGTCAGTATTTTGGCATTTATCTCGTTTTTTCAGTGTGTTGATGTCCGATTTTGCGAATGGATATTTACTCGGTTTGAGCAGTAGCAGTTTTTACCACCAGGAAAATTTGTGTGAGATTGTACACCTGTACGCCATCAACGGGCACATGACGCAAGACGCAAGACTAAGAGATCTTTCAAACCGCAACCCCATGTCAGCTGCTATCAAATTGGATGTAACCCTTTGCAGGCCCAAGCGTTTGAAGAATCCCAACTTCAACAGGAGCAGAATTGGGTGGTGATGCATGGGTGTGAATGCTTGACAAGATGCAAGTGAAGTGCAATACTTGTGACAAGATTGACTGTGAAATCAAGGCTAGATAGAAGGCATGACAAGAATACAGGCACTTCATGCATTGTTGTCGATCATTGTTTTCTTGGAATTTCTAGTTGTTGCTCCTGGTGTTGTCGTTGGATTGCGAAACCTTTAGATTGAGATGGCAATGCCCAGTCAAACACTGGGACAACGAGTGCAGGATACTTCCAAACAAGTCCAAGAGCAAGTGCAAACGAAGGCTCCCGCAGCCATTGCCTACATGTGTTGTCAACAGGAAGCAGTGCACAGTCAAAGTCAGTGTCAAGGGTTTTGCGTAGTTTGCCTCCTCGCATCTTGCCTTAGCATAAGTGCAGGTTCATGCTCTTCAGCGCGAACTTCGTGAAGAGAGGGAGATTTCCAGGAGATTTGCACTTGAAGAGGCCTGCAATAAAAGTCAATAATGAGAACTGTGGTGGCAATAAATGGATGTATGCATAAATATGCCCTATACGGCGGGTTGTGTATGTTTGTGGATCATCCACGTGTCATTTGCGTAATCTTGAGCTGTGTTTGTGGGCCATTACTGGCTGCCAGTGCGCAATGATACGCATGTGAGACACTCTCACCGGCTGACATAGTATTTCAAATGTATTTCAATATATGTCAGTATTTTGGCATTTATCTCGTTTTTTCAGTGTGTTGATGTCCGATTTTGCGAATGGATATTTACTCGGTTTGAGCAGTCAGTTTTTACCACCAGGAAAATTTGTGTGAGCTTGTACACCTGTACGCCATCAAAGGGCACATGACGCAAGACGCAAGACTAAGAGATCTTTCAAACCGCAACCCCATGTCAGCTACTATCAAATTAATGTAACCCTTTGCAGGCCCAAGCGTTTGAAGAATCCCAACTTCAACAGGAGCAGAATCGGTGGTGATGCATGGGTGTGAATGCTTGACAAGATGCAAGTGAAGTGCAATACTTGTGACAAGATTGACTGTGAAATGAAGGCTAGATAGCAGGTATGACGAGAATATACAGGCACTTCATGCATTGTTGTTGATCATTGTCTTCTTGGAATTTCTAGTTGTTGCTCCTGGTGTTGTCGTTGGATTGTGAAACCTTTAGATTGAGATGGCAATGCCCAGTCAAACACTGGGACAACGAGTGCAGGATACTTCCAAACAAGTCCAAGAGCAAGTGCAAACGAAGGCTCCCGCAGCCATTGCCTACATGTGTTGTCAACAGGAAGCAGTGCACAGTCAAAGTCAGTGTCAAGGGTTTTGCGTAGTTTGCCTCCTCGCATCTTGCCTTGGCATGAGTGCAGGTTCATGCTCTTCAGAACGAACTTCGTGAAGAGAGGGAGGTTTCCAGGAGATTTGCACTGGAAGAGGCCTGCAATAAAAGTCAATAATGAGAACTGTGGTGGCAATAAATGGATGTATGCATAAATATGCCCTATACGGGTTTTGTATGTTTGTGGATCATCCACGTGTCATTTGCGTAATCTTGCACTGTATGTGGGCCACTACTGGCTGCCAGTCCGCAATGATACGCATGTGAGACACTTTCACCTGCTGACATAGTATTTCAATGTATGTCAGTATTTTGGCATTTATCTCGTTTTTTCAGTGTGTTGATGTCCGATTTTGCGAATAGATATTTACTCGGTTTGAGCAGTCAGTTTTTACCGCCAGGAAGATTTGTGTGAGCTTGTACACCTGTACGCCATCAAAGGGCACATGACGCAAGACGCACGACTAAGAGATCTTTCAAAACGCAACCCCATGTCAGCTGCTATCAAATTAGATGTAACCCTTTGCAGGCCCAAGCGTTTGAAGAATCCCAACTTCAACAGGAGCAGAATTGGGTGGTGATGCATGGGTGTGAATGCTTGACAAGATGCAAGTGAAGTGCAATACTTGTGACAAGATTGACTGTGAAATCAAGGCTAGATAGAAGGCATGACAAGAATACAGGCACTTCATGCATTGTTGTCGATCATTGTTTTCTTGGAATTTCTAGTTGTTGCTCCTGGTGTTGTCGTTGGATTGTGAAACCTTCAGATTGAGATGGCAATGCCCAGTCAAACACTGGGACAACGAGTGCAGGATACTTCCAAACAAGTCCAAGAGCAAGTGCAAACGAAGGCTCCCGCAGCCATTGCCTACATGTGTTGTCAACAGGAAGCAGTGCACAGTCAAAGTCAGTGTCAAGAGTTTTGCGTAGTTTGCCTCCTCGCATCTTGCCTTAGCATAAGTGCAGGTTCATGCTCTTCAGCACGAACTTCGTGAAGAGAGGGAGGTTTCCAGGAGATTTGCACTGGAAGAGGCCTGCAATAAAAGTCAATAATGAGAACTGTGGTGGCAATAAATGGATGTATGCATAAATATGCCCTATACGGCGGGTTTTGTATGTTTGTGGATCATCCACGTGTCATTTGCGTAGTCTTGAGCTGTGTTTGTGGGCCACTACTGGCTGCCAGTCCGCAATGATACGCATGTGAGACACTTTCACCTGCTGACATAGTATTTCAATGCATGTCAGTATTTTGGCATTTATCTCGTTTTTTCAGTGTGTTGATGTCCGATTTTGCGAATGGATATTTACTCGGTTTGAGCAGTCAGTTTTTACCACCAAGACAATTTGTGTTAGCAGTAGTGGTGGTAGTAGCAGCAGCAGTAGCAGTAGCAGTGGTAGTCGTGGTCGTCAACTTGGTAATACTTTTGAATAGTAACGATACTAATGATCGCAAGAATGATAGTACCAGGTATTTGACGACGACAACGATGATGATGATGATGATGATGATGATCATGGCGGTTGTGATGAGGATGATGAAGACAATAGTAGTTGCGAGGATAATGCATTTGTATCTCTATATTTAAGTATATATGAGAATGAGTAGCATAATGATGATGCAGAACCTTTGTGTGAGACCCACTCAGCTGCTGATTCTATATTTCATGTTGGACTTGATTCATGACTTCACATGATTTCACACTTGTGTGTGCTCAATTTTC
This sequence comes from Breviolum minutum Mf 1.05b.01, assembly GCA_000507305.1. NCBI lineage: Eukaryota > Dinophyceae > Suessiales > Symbiodiniaceae > Breviolum > Breviolum minutum. The sequence continues at coordinate 8,592 of DF244901.1, read as the reverse complement.
TAATGGCATGAATTCCAGGTACGGACGATGTGTGATGTCAAGGTTTGATACGTAGAATCCAAGTGGAAAAGTTACTTTCCGTGAAGCCCTGAGGTGCAAACAAAGAAGAAAAGTGTAGAAAGGATCGCTGAAATGCAGAGCGAGAAGCAGGATCGTCAGTTTGTTCAACGCAAGGTGCAGATGTTCACAAGTTTGCAGAGATTGTGATAAAGCCACGAATCCACACTACAGTTAACTCCTAATTTTGGAACGGAATTTGCTCTGGATTCCTTCGGAAAATTTGTTGAATGTCTGGGGCTTTGGAGTCATCAAATTCAGGATGTCCTTATCGTGCAGGATTTATTGGAGCAAATTGTTGGGCTGAAGAGACTCCTAGATGATGAGAAGCAGGCAGGCAATTGGCATTTTGATGGAAGGGGATGATTTGCTGAAAGTAGAAACATGTTTCAACCTTGCCATTTTGTAGCAAGCAGCCAAGACTTCCTTTCTGACGTTTTCACCGTTCTCTTGCTAATTGGAAGAATCCAAAAACAGCGAGAACATCATTGAAGCGAAGTCATTGCTTCACTCAACATCCTTAGGTCTTCACTCTACCGTTCTGTCTGTTTTTGTCTGCACAGGTTGGCAAGTTGTTGGCGTCTCAACGAATGGTTGCGGCGAGGGTCAGAGCCCTAGGTCTTTGAAAAGCTTCCAATTTGAGATCCTTTGGGACGAACTTATATTAGAAATTAGAATTATTAGATAGATTAGATGATTGCCTGATTGCCTTTGCGACCTGTACACATTCTCAGATGATCCACGGGCCATGGGCCTGTAATGGTCTGAGGTGCAGGCCACTATTACTCAAGAGATGGCAGAGTTAACTGAACAGGAGGCCCAGTGAATGCAGCGTGAAAGAAATGCGGCCGACACCTTGCGGGCAAACTGTTTGCAACATCCACCACTTCAGAAATCAAAACTGAGTCTCACAGGACAAGGCAAGCAGACGGGTTCTATTTTATGCTTTTCGGATTTTCTGGTCATGCATTGGCTGACCTGGCGTCTTCGTTCACAACGCTTCAGCTTCCTTTGCTTTAGCATTGCCAATTTACCCTGCTGGTATGGCAGGCCAGTCAGGCAGAACATCTTCAACGTTTAAATTTTGCCGAGTCAACTTGCGCAGAGGACTTAAGTGTGCAACATGTTTACAGTCTATCCGTCTATCCTGGTCTATGCAGCCACTTGCGAACCAAAGATTCCCAACTGACGTCGGCTCGAGAGGAGCTCATGGACTTGCGCTTTGATGTTGAGCTGAGGGCAGCCAGTCTTTGTCGGAGTCAGGCGACGTTGGCAACGGAGCAATTGAACTGCAAGTGGCACCCATTGCCATGTACAACTTATCTTCGTACCTACATTTATCATTTTGTCACTATTTATCTTTTGTTATATATTTTATTTGCTTATTCTAACAGTTTTATCTTGAAGCACTTCTAATCTGAACTATATTTCCTCTATTCATTCATACCTTCTATTGATCATAGTGTTCTCCTTTTCGAATTAGTAATGCTTAAATTCTGGCCATACATTAATTAAACCCAATCACTGGAGATGCCGACATTGACGATCTTTGATGAGAAAATTGCAAATGCTTCGAAGTTGGAGGTCAGAGTTGCCAGGGCTATGAGGCGCGCAGAGATTCGATGCAGAAACTATTTGTTGGTATCAACTGCAAGGCCCTGGCGGCCATGCACCTGCAATGGTGTTCCTGGATGACAAGTCTGTGTACGTTGTGCCAGGTGGGATGCCAACAGGCAAAAGGCTTCCAAAAGCGCAGAAGAAGCAGAGGTGGAAAGCGTACTGGAAAGCGTTTCTGATAAAATTTGTAGATGTGTCCAAGTTGGACGTGAATTGCATGAAAGTGTCACAGGATGTCACAGGAGTTTCATGTTACCTATAGCTCTATCAAGTCTGCAGTTCTTGCTAGTCTTACTCTTGCAGGTGAGCGTGCCAATGCCCAAGTCACTACGGACATCGTGAGGATTCACTTTGAACACGTTGAACTCATAAGAGATGATAAAACAAAGGATGATAGAGACGACAGAGGATGATAGAGCCTTGCGTACATGAACCGCGTTCCAGGCAGCAGGCAGACGGTTTTCGCGGATATAAAAATATCAAAACCTACATATTTGTATGCACCAATTGTACCATTCTATTTTCTCACCATTCGAATGGTCCTTACAATCGAATCTCAACCTACAAGGCCCGCGAAAATTCAGAATGAGTTGGTCAAGCTCGAGACGGTGCTCAACCTTTGGGATGCCACTTTTGGCTGAAAAAAGTTGACAACATTTCCTGCGGAGAAACGACGTTAGTATTGATATGTTAAGTTATAGGTACATATGTTATACATATGTATATATATATATATTAATATATATTATATATATATATATTTGTGCATGTATTAAATGTATTGCATACTATTTGTAATATTTGATGTTATACATGCATTTTCAATGGCTTAGTGTAGAATGTATAATGGATCTGCTCTTCAATTTCCGAATCTATAGATATATGCAATGCGAGTCATGATTCTTGACTGGTCCTTCTCGGGGTGTAGGCTTTTAGAGATCGACGATCAACATTGATGCCGATGCTCAACACCACATAAGTCACAGAATTTGGTGGGACAGCCAATGACACAAACAGAAAGCAAGAAAATTTGAGACATTTCATTTGGATTCTCCCAAGGCCCGAACCAAACAAGCTCTTCATGCTGGACCCACCAAAAAGGCATGTCTGATTATCGATTGCCTGTTTCTTTGTTTCGACCTTCTTCCATGCTGCATAAGCTGCGCTTTGTCCAAACTTCAGGCGCCGTCACAGGATGCAGAGCTTCATCTTCGCGCGCAGCTGGCACGGGCAGAGATGAAAGCTCTGCGTTTCCAGGGAGGTTGGCTACTGAATCACGGGGGGGATGTGTTCTTCGGATGTGTTGGAAGAGCTGCAAAATTGGCTGAGTAGATGCCATGAGAAAATTGATAAATGAGCTCAAGAAGCTTCATCGCAGCTTTTTCGCAGCTTACGATGATTTTCGGCAAAGTTTTGGCAGAGGACAGGAGATGGCTGAGAAGCGCATCATCAAGTTGCAGTCAGAGCTATCAGAGCTTGAGAAAGCGATGTGGAAGGAAAGTTGCATCAAGTCATCAAGTTGAGAACGGGGGCAAAATAACAGATTGAATAATATCAAAACAAATGAAACATGAAGTTGTTATAAGTTGTTTGCATATAGGTTTGCATGTTGTTAATTGCAAAAATTGAGCTTTCTTTCATGCTTTCAATCTCAGGGAAAGACATGTTGTGACAGCAACACATGCAAAAGGGAAGTTTGTTTTAAACAAATCTTCTGATTTATGCAAATTACCACAAATCAGGAAGAACAAACGCACGAAAACCGACGTTTTTTTTGCAAGCTTTCTTCAGAGCAGGATGAGCTAAACGTCTTCTTGGAAGCGGGAGATGATGGAGATGGAACAGCCCAGCTAGAGGAGAAGCGTCAACGCTAGTCATGGTCCAACTTGGCTTAACAAAAAATGCAGGAGGATTTGGGGCTGGAAAAACCGGAGAATGAGGAGGTGCAACTCCTTTGAGTTCAAAAACTTGCAGCTTAAAGCAACTCACTTGACAAGTGCTCCGGCAGGTGCAGAGTGAAAGTGAGATACCAAGTCGGTCGATGTCGGAGGCGCGCCGTTCTTTGGAATCTTCAAATCTTCTGGGAATTTTGGAACATGCAAATCTATGCAAAGCTCTAATGACTCTAATGTGCAGCGCAAGATCTTTATTTGAATATCATTTCATTGCAGGATTCATTGCTTGAAGCTTTGAACTGGTGAATCCGTCTCTTCGATATACAGTAGTACACAGAGCCATACAGAGCTATGTGCACATTGTTGACATATTATAGATATCCTCACCCCGCCAGGGCTTACCAAAATGATGTTGAGCATGCAACCCAAGCTTTCAACCGTAAGCAATATGGAAAACACGCTGTAACACCACATTTGTTATGACATTTTTCCATCATTTTCCCGTAGATACATTGTATTTTCTAGGATGAAGGTTTTTTGATTATTTGAAGATGCCGAAGATGCATAAACTAAGAAGCTCAACCTTTGCAAATTTTTGGTTCTATTTGTTGTTTTCCATCTTCAGTTTTCAATTCCATATGAACTCTGCTTTGCAAGTTTGGAATTCGCACGGGTCGATTGGTGTCTGCCGGCCGGGACTTTTCGTAAGCGAGACGTACCACGCAGGCCTTGACGGATGTAGGAGAGATCAGGCGGGCAATGTGGGTTCCGTCGGTACATGCTCAATAGGCATTGCGGATTCCATGCGTCTTGAGAGTTGCGGAATCGCCAAACACACAGGCCTCAGTTAAGCTACAGAGACGTGACCTTACCACCGAAGTGCCCTAGACAACAAGATTTCACGGCTGAATGATGGGGAGATTGAGATACGAAAGAGTAAGTTGCTGTGAAGCTGTGCCCATAAGTTTTGCAGGCGACATGGCCAAGGACTGCAGAATGCTGTTGCCTTTTCTCAGTTGTTGTCCCTTTTTCAGCCATTGAAATGAGAAAATGTAGCAATCCAACAGGAAGTGTCCACAGTTGGCGCAAGAGCTGGGCACACGTGGATTCGCTGGAGTTTCAGGCCCATGGGTTTTTAACCAAGTTAACCCAAAGTTCATCTAAAAATCATGGAGAAAAATGGTAAAAAATCATCCAAAAGTGCATGGAGAGAGCTGAAAAAAATCTCAAGGCCCAAGATTCGCAACAGGCTCAGCAGGATCAGCAGCATTTGCAGCGAGATGGAGCAGCTTGGCTTAAACCCAACAAGTGGGATGACATTTTGATGATATCTTTGGCATTAGTAAATTTTGTTCACAGCCATGTTACGGACTCTCTTTCCGCGGTGTAGCGGAATACTTTACGTAGCAATTAGCCGCTGTGAAACTGTGCAGGTGAAACTTACTCGAGCAGTGCCTTAGCAGCAATAAACAAAGGCTGGTTGGCTGGTGGACATGAAAGTTGGCACTTGCCTTGGACCTTTGGCTTCAGAGTTCTGCAAGTGCTTTTCCTTTTTTTTTTGACATTTGACAATCACTCAATCATGTAGCTTCAGTACAGAACAGCAATATTTGAAATTTATATCTCTGTTATTTTGCCCAAGTTTTTTGCAGTTTTTATCCATTTGTATTTTGGAACTCACCTTGGACGTCGGAGTCTGTTCCGGCATTCGGGGACCACGGACCACGGACCGCGCATGGCCTAGGCGACGTTATCGCCGTTGACGCAAGAAGCGCAGCCACGGGACTGGCGAATGTCGTGGAGCGGCGTCTGAGGCAGTCTGCTTAGATTCGGATCCATGAATCCAATTCGATCCAATTGAACCCATGGAATTCTATGCATGCCAGTTTTTCATGAGATTAATGAGCAGTGCATAGATGTGCATAGTGGATATGTACGTGGGCGGTGCTGATGGATACGTATGATGTATCTATATTATATCGATGTATATATATATATATATATAGCGATGCAGGCAGGGTACCGCCAGAAAGTACAAATATTGAGTATGGTCAACCTGGTGCTTTCAGCGCGTTCACAAGTCTTGCCCTTAAAGCGCAGAGGTGGTGTATCCACGAATCCGGACCAATGAAATGGAGAAGTTTGTTGAAGAGAGTGAAATTGGCTTAACAATTAAATATCCACAAATATTATGAAATATTCTTTGCATTTATGCAATGGCTGGCCACGGATGCAACTGGTCACCGGTCACCTGTTTCGCAGGCTGCGGCCTAGCAACAACCTCAACCCCAACTCCTCACACCCACCTTCCAAAACCCCTAACCTCGCTGCTTGCGGGTTCATAGTCAGTACTGCTCAGTAGTCATCATCATTAGTTCAGACTGGACACTTTGAGCTATTCACTTGGGTGAAATTTTGAAGGTGCAACATCCTGGTGGCCACAGATATGGCTGGCCGTGGCTTGGTTGTCATCAACTTCCGTATGCCAAAGACCATCAAGGAGACACACTGCCGACCCCATTTGTCCATATTTGCATGGCAGGTTGCCACAATTGATTTCGATTGTGTATAGTAGTAACTTAGTACATCATCCAGGAAATTTGGCGTTTGGCCTCTACTTTGACATAGGTACCAAGCACGAACGACTGCTTCACCATCCCTCAACGGCATAGGACTAGACTCCCCGCATCGGAGGAGTCGAGGTCTCCAAGGTTTCAGACTTTCTGCTTTTGAGGACTTGGCCATTTCGTTCGTCACCTCAGTGGGCTAGCACAGTAATGCACAGCAACGCGCATCTGCCTCGGAACTTGTGCATCCGAGGACTCAGAGATCTACGATCTGGCACGAATTTCCTCAAGAGCTCCAACCAAGTTGTGCTGGGCATGTTGAGCATTCGCAACGCTGTAGAAACAACGTTTGGAGAGTCACACAGACATGAAGATGAAAACTCCTGAATTGATTGCCAGATTCCTCCAGAGCTTGCTTCTCACCCGGCATCCCAGTGCCGAACTCAACCGAAACGGGTTGAAACGTCAGAAATCATTCCACGACTTCGTCATTCAGATTCAGATTTCAATGGATTCTTGGAATTGGTTTGGGACTGTGCAGAGAACCCTGTCCAGCAACAAGGTTCAAGCCGGGCACCGTCAACGAACATGGACAGGCACAACGGCACCACTGTCCCATTTTTGTTGAAAATTTCCAACTGAAAGTCCATGCAAACTTCACAACGGCAGGCAGGTAATGAGGCTTCGCTACCGACCTGTTCAGCTCGCCATGTCTCACAGAATACATCCGCCGATCGCCGATGCTCCAAAATTGCGGCACGGATCCATGGCGTGCCATTGCGTTTGAGCAGTTGTGTCGGCGGTTGTGTCGGTGCAAAGCGGGGAAGGATATGCTAGGAACGTCCCTCGCGCCTAAGCCAGTTTAAAATCTAAAACATGCATAGATTTGCTTGGTAATCGTTAACAAGTTATGGTTTCCTGTGATTCAAACGTCTTACACCCTGGGAAGGGCCAATGCCAATGGCATCAATGGCATAGTATTGGCGGTGCCTGCAACATACTGTGTTGTTGGTGCCGGTCAAGCGGAAAAATTTGAAATGTGACAAAAAATGCAAAAGTATACCAGCATAGACCCCGGATAGCAAAAACCAATTTTTGTGATATCAATGTAGAGAACAATGTAACGTCTGCAAGAAGCTTGCTACAATGGCACCACGTCCACTCCCCCCAAGTTGGCCGTCACCCACCCCTTCCCCCACCATAGCACACTACAATGGCACCCTGCAATGGCACCCAGCACCAGCACCACGTCCACCCCCCAAACTGGCACCCTACAATGGCACCCAGTCATGGAACCACGGTCGTGACCCTCCCTCCCCCGCCATAGCACACCACAATGCCCCAAAGTTGGCCATCACCTTTCCCCCGCATCCATAGCACATTATCCGCTGGAGGGGGATGTTGACCAAGAGCTTGTTTTGATCATGAACCAATATGGTCTAAACAATTTCCTAGGTCCCGCCAGAATGATGCTTCAGAATCTAAAGGAAGGAAAATCCTTCTTATCAAGGCAGTTAATTGAAAACGATGACTACTCCCTGTACATCCCTCAGTTGAGAAATGCACCTCAGCAAACCAATTACCCGCAAAGCAAAGGTGCCCAAGGTTCTGATCACAGACCCAAGGAATCAAGTGAGAAGGGTAAATCCAAATACCCCAAAGGACCAACCGTGTATGGGCCTGGGGGGAAATCGTACGATCCTCGCCTGCTGAAAGCTCAGACAGTAGTCAAGTTGGAGCTATAGCGCCAAAGCTCACCCAGCCAAGGCACGACCTGACAGCAACCGACCTCAGCCACCTAATCCTCCTCCGTCGACAAGAATGCAAGAGGAAGCAAGGCGGGAAGGTGCCACATATGCCGAAGATCAGGAAGCAGCACATGATCCTGGTCAGTCTTCGCAACAGCCCATCAATCCAACTCCAAATGAGAAAGGACGTGGGAAGGGAAGAGGACGGCATTATGATAGAGATGACCAATGGGGTCATCGAGGTCGTGGAGGAAAAGAACATAGATACCCAGGAGGTTGGGAGTACTATGGGTACCGATGGTGAGTCTATTTCCTCGAGGTGAACATATGAGAGCCGGGCGCAGCGTAGGTTTCACCAAGTCTGTGTGCATCCGTAGTTGCGTAGTGTCCTCTCACCAAGCAAAAGGATTTGCTTGTTAGTCGTACAGCATTTCCGAAATATTGAAAGCAATTTTGCATGAAGTGAAAAAGGATGATGTATTTGTCCTGAAGTCTTAATTAATAAAGAAAAATTGAAGTCCTGCCAAAGAGGCCATCGGCATGTGTGACCACCTGTACAATCAATGTCGCCCATTACCGTCAACCGTTACGGTCGTGGGGGGTGTTAACAGAAGTGGACCCACACAAAAAATATGTAAACATTCCTTCTGGGAAGTATATATATATGTACATAAATAGGTGTATTTATGTGTATATACATACCTATGT
>DF244900.1:0-16028 GCA_000507305.1 Breviolum minutum Mf 1.05b.01 | reverse complement strand
ACCAAAGATATCGCAACGAAAAAAAGCTTTGTCCCCAATGCTCGTGACTGAATCAGGGATGTTGATGTTTTTCAATGAACTGCACCCTGAAAAGGCACTGTCCCGAATGCTCGTGACTGAATCTGGGATGTTGATCTTTTCCAAAGATCTGCACCCTTCAAAGGCACCGCACTTAATGCATGTCACCGAATCAGGGATGCTGACGCTTTTCAAAGAAGATCTGCACACAGCAACCGCTGGAATAAATGCGGCGGAGATGATTTCCAAAGACTCGCACTCTGCAAAGGCATTGTCCCCAATGCTCGTGACTGAATCTGGGATGGCGATGCTTTCCAAAGATCTGCACCCCGCGAAGGCATTGTCCCCAATGCTGGTCACTGAAGCAGGGATGCTGATGCTTTTCAATGATATGCACCCTTTAAAGGCACTGTCGCCAATAGAAGTGCATCCAGTAAAGGCGATCTCTTCATTGTACATTTTGGAATCAGGGATAACAACCTTCACCAGTGTTTGGCACCATCTGAACGCATCTTTGGAAACCTCCGTCACATCCTGAGGAATCTTAACACCGAAAAAGCCTCGTGAGTTAACGTCGTCTTTGGATGCGGCTTCAATTTCGTTGCTTGTGTATGCAACACTCACTTCCGATTCAGCATCCAAGCCTACTTCATTCAATGTCTGAGCATCATTTAGCAAGCTGTTGCCCTGAAACACTGCTATCCTGCAGATTTTCTGCTCAACAGGATCCTCACGAGGAAATTGTTCCAGGAGCCTAGCCTTCAGTTGCTGTACAGTTTGAATCTCTGCCACATCAAGGGCAAGGACATCCCCTCGTAGGGTAATGACTTTCAGTTCGGGCATGGCTATAGATGGATCCACCCTAACAAGCAAGATCGAAGAGAAACCTCCTACAAGTAGCATACTGCATCATGATCCTGAAATATCCTAGTGCTCAGATCTATGCTGACAAATGTGCAAATAAAATTTCAATAAATTTCATGTCTAAACATGACAAAGTTGCTTTACCCATAGCATCCATGGGACTGGTATATTTACCTACATTTACCCATAAAAATCTACCACGCCCATGGATCCGTAATGGGCTAGGATGTTGCTCTCAAAACCACTGCCCTAAGCCCGAAGGTAACGTCAGATGCGGTCGTGAAAAACGCGGGCTCCCTCCGTACCTGTCCTACCTTCACGCATGACTACTTGATATTAAGGTGGAAAGCAATATCCTCTGAAAACTAATGACATTCAGAATTTAAAAAGTCAAAGTTTGAAAGTTGTTTCTCAACCCAAAAACTAACATATCCCCTGAAAATTGCTGTTTCGAAGATGATTCATTTCCTTTCAAGGTCCCTTTTCGAATGACATTTGTTTGATTTCGAAAATCCTCCTAGTGCTGATGGTACTTCCATCCCGCCACCACAATGATACCATTTTTGCAACTCACCTTGATGTATGTGACCTTCTTGGGATTTGGTTGGTCTATTGAAAATGATTTGCCCCATGAAATGACTGTTATCGAAGTTGTCATCTATTGCACCGATCTGAAACTGCATGCAGATCTTTCTTGCTTCAAAAACCACCTGAGCTACTTGATTGTGGGCCAACACCATTAAAGCTCCAGTCATCACAAGGAGTCACGCAACATGAATATTCCCCTCTTCGGCTCCGTCCCAGGTATCCATCACATTCAACCATTTTTTTTCTTGGACCTTTGCCAAAAAATTCCCGAAAAAAATCCATCCAATAGTCCAAAAAAAAACACACAAAATTCACTCAAAAAACTTCCAACCAAAAAAGGACACTTACATAAAGCTCCAACTTCCAACCCTCCAACTCTGCCAGTTTTTTGTTCCACCCAAAAGTGCCACCTCTCTGCACCAAAGAGTGCTTTCGTTGCCACCGCCCAGGCTTTCAAGGTGTTCGCCTTCCCAAAAAATAATAGGAAGCAACGGTCACGAGTCACCCGGGGTTTTTTTGGAGTAAATCCAGGGGGGGTTCTTTCTGTGTTTATTTACGTCGAAATGCACAGTATATCTCACTCATTATGCAAAGTTGCGATCATCCCGAAGGATATCTATATGGAAAAAGTTTACGCGCAAGAAACAGGGGTGAGCATCTTTCAAAAAATTCACCAGCCGGATGAAAATTTAGTCACTTTGAGGACCTTCCCCTAGAGCACCATGTTTTACTAATCTACACAGGATGCAAATAAAAGAGTGGTCAGGGTTTGCAAAGGAGTCACTGGTAACTAGTAGCGTTACGGAGTTACTGGGCCTTTAAAAAGATCAGATGCCCTACAAGAATAGGGGCCCTACTATAAATGGTCTTGTAAATGGCTAACTGGGGTGAAAAAATCCCTACTTATGGGGGCCCCATAACTCCACTTATACTTATACCCTAGTAGGGGGACCACCTGGTAGAGATCAATTGAATTGGGAGATTCTACGAACTTTACTTCTTTCATCCATATCCTTAGAACAAAAAACAATCTTTGGGTCAGGTTTCGGAAGGTAAAAGGCCAATCCAATCAAATCAAAAAACCTTGGAAACCAACGTTCAAAAAACAAGACGATCAATATCATCTGAGCCACGAAAAAAACATCATGGAATCCTGGTTGTTTAAAAACGAGATTCTTATTTCATGGTCTATGAAATAATCCCCACATAATTGGGTAGGATTTCCATCCCCTAAATATACCCTAATCAACCAGGGCTCATCTGTTGCACCCAGGTTTTCCAAGTTTCGGTGGTCTTTTGTTCTTCCAACAAAAAATCGAACCAACAACGTGACCGCGTCGGGTCGTTTTTGCATTTGTGAGATCCAACCCCAACCAAGACTCAACAACGCTGTCGACGCGACGGCGACGCGAAGCGACCTTCTCCTCAGCAAAGTCTTCAATGTTCACCACCTGACTTGGATGATTTGCGACTCTTCGATGCTCAGTTCAGAAGTGGAACCAAAAATACTCTCCCAAATGGTTTGGTGGTTTAATGCGGTGATGATTTACCCGGGAGTACACTCCGTAAAAAATCACCTTATTTATATCAACAAATCCAAGCTGAAGATGAGAAAAGAGGAAACGACGACTCGGCGATTTGGGGGGAAAAGGTTTCAAATTCAATCATATAAGTTCTCTACGTGGGGAGACTATCTATACTCCAGCATGTTTTTTCGTACATTTATGAAGCCAAAATAGACAATCACCACTCAACCCAAATAAGATGTTGAGTGAAGGTTGGTGGTTTTGATTCCCGGGATCCCCTTATGAATCCGGGATTATTTAGGCTACTTAGGGCGGCTTCCCCAGAATCCCAAACCACCAACTCAAACCACTAATCTTGACAACCCACACCTGATCTCCTGGTTGCCATACATGAGAGATGAAATACTCCGCTGGCCTTAGCATGATTTTTTGCCACGTGGAGAAATGGTGAAAGGTAAGGATTGTACTTTTGAAGTTACATCCAAAAGATGAGGATGCGTCTGGAGTCTGGGGTACCCAGGTTTTTTTCGGGGGGGATTTCTAGTATGAGGCATGAGGTATTGTGGTAACCAGGATTGAAATATCCAAGAAATGTCTTGACCACTACCACCAAAAGTTTCGTGTTGATCCCACCCTTGATGTGATGCTTCACCACCCACACATCCTGAAAACCGGATCGGCCCATGGGACGGTTTCGCAAAATGTGAGCCATGACTAGGTTTCAAAATCAAGGAATCACCCCCCAATTCCCCCCTGCCACGGGGTTTCTAAAAGTTGTGAGGGCACTAAAAATCCCAACAAAGGCACTAAAACTGTGGTACTCCCCAAAATCAGTTGCACGGCACACTTCACCTGAAAATCAGTCCCTGGAAAAGGAGAGATGAACTGGCTGGAGGCAAACCCGCATTTTTCAGCTTCCAGCCCATCAAACAGATTGAGTCTAGCACAACTGACATCACTTTTAAAAAAAGTTGCAAAAAACTGGACGTGAATGATAGCAAAACTTACCCTGCCGTTTTTTTTTGTGACCTTCCAAATTGATTTTTTTTCTCCAACCTTAACTTAACCACTGAGTACGAGCCACTCAGGTAGCAAGGCGGAAGCTGTCAAATGTGACCTCGGCTGAGATAACGGCTGACTGGTTCCCCCTCAATGCTGCTTGGTTTTCATGACACGATGATGTTTTTGATTGCTGAGAGGGTAGGACTGCTAGCTTGGCTTATTTCTGAAAGGCGATTATTTTCCAGCAAAAAGTCGTATTAGACTAGATCTACCGTACCCGAGATGTAAGACCAAATATCAATAGGCTAAAGAGAAAATGTGTAAACAAAAAGCAGGGTTTGTTTTTTCACACACGAAACTATGAAGCTTAACACTCCATGGTCAAAGACGGGACCCGGCTCCATTTCTACGGAAAAAAATCATCACCTTGATCTTGCGTCCTTTACCCCCCCAGTTTAACAGCAAACGCCCCGGATAAGTTACCCCCAAAAAACGCCATAGGAAGTTCCCCGTCTTCCCGTGCCACCGTGTTTTTTTTCAGGAACTGATTGCTTCAACTTCGGTGGTGTGATTGTTTATGGGAAAAAAAAACAAACCACCTGAAAATAGTCCTGTAACGAAAAAAGGTCCATAAGCCAATCCAACTGCCAACTACCAATCAGCCGCAAAGAAAAAAACAAATGATAATCCTTCCTTGCAGTTGATTTGACAGGTTAGGTTTCCCACACAAAAAACACAAGAAAAAACGGTGCACTAGAAGCGGAAACATGAGAAAATGGGCTTCCTTGGATTGATATCGGTGAATCTTCACCCAATGGAAATCGGGAAATCGGCCAATTCTGAATTTGCCCTTGGCTACCGTTACCTGCAACCCAAATGGGGCCCCTTGTTTTTTTGGTTGGAAAAGACCTTGTTTTTTTGGGGAGTTGACCTTGAAGCATAGAGGTTATTGCGGGGCTCCAGGTACGAGTAATTACAAGGCCTAGTCTCCTCTTAGGCTTCTTTCGAGACGCGTTTTTATCAGCTTCAGCCGTGTTTTATCCTCATGCTATTTCACACTTAAGTCGAGTGTATTCCCCCACTCTCTATGACCTTTCATGGTGCCATCCAAATCAGAAAAAATAAAATTGCAAAAGTCAAAACAAACACATCTAGCAAAAAACATCCTTCCTTCTCTGTCTTCCCTCCTTCCCACCCCAACGATATTCCCCATCTCCCGTCACTACCCCATCTCCCAGAAATCATGGGCCAAAAACTCAAAAATTGGTTACCAGACCTGCCACAAAAATTCATCGCAAAAAAAAAAACGTCCGAATTTCCGTTGGAGAATCTCATCCAACCATCATCCTCCATCTGGGTGTTTCCTTAAATGGTGGGCTTCCCCCCATTTCACCCCCAAGTGCTGATCACTTTTAGTAGGGGAAACCCAATGGTTGTTGGGGTTTCACCCACCATTTAAGGAAACACCCATCTCTGGTTAGCTCAAAGCTCAGAAACTTGGTCAAATGGCTCCAAAAGTTGATGACCTCAACAACTGGGGTTGGTGGGTTGGTTGGGTTGGTGCATGGTTGGGGAGCCACAAAATCCTATGTGAAACATGAGGTAAAAATGCCTTCCCCAAACCAATTCCAGGTAAATTTTTGTAGATGTTTCTCTTGGAACAAATGGCGGCGGAGATGTGTCCATTCTTATGTTAATCTGGTCTTTAGTAGTTCTTTTTCAACCAAACCATCAACCAAAGAAGCAAAAAAACAACAACAATTATGCAAAAGTGATGGCTCCACAAATCGTTTTCATGCAACTTTCGTCACTTCCTAAATTCTGAAAAAGTAGCTGCTATATGCTTCTATCACTGCTGCATACCTGTTTTTCGAGGCAAGCTTTATATAACCCAACAAGTCCAAATCCCAAACCATCTATCCAAAAACCGAAAACCCCTCACAGAGAAAACCATGGGGGAAAATGAGCAATGTTCAAAACCCTTACGACATTCCATTTCAAACCACTGATTGGTTCATGGGCATCCTTACAATGACTTATGAAATATGTTTCTATCTAACTTCAGTACCATCATTATGTCATCCCCTATATATTAACAACAAACATACATAACCCCCGGGGACCCCCCCGGAGTCAGTGAGGTTTTGGGTCACGAAAACCGCCGCGCCTGGTCATGCTGTTGCTTCTGTTCCTCTGACTCCTCTTGCTCCGATTCCAATAAATACTTCCTTCGCTGACGTTGCGCCTGGGGCGAGAACCGCGTGGCGTAGGGGCGTAGAGAACCGCAACATCCTCCGAAACGTCACTTGTTTCAATCCATTTTCGGGCGAGGTCCAAAAAAAATGGTTCAAAACACATGGCTGTTTTTTTCTCTACAGTCGAGTCTCTAATTCAAAAAATCGACATGTTCCAAATCATTTTCCAAGTTTCCAGAAATACCGTGTAGGCTATATGTCCTAAGATATAGCTGTGATCGAAACCCGGGAGGGATGCGAAACGTTGCTCAGCTCGGTTCCCTGCTCCGTTTGCTCCAGCTTTTTCAAAACGTTGGAAGGAATCTGTTTCTTCTTAAAGGAAAATTGAGACACAAAAACCCAAAAAAAAAGAATTGGTGCCAAAATCCTTCACTCATTGTTTTTTCTCCTTCCCCCCAAGTTTTTCAAATGTGCCTTTTCAAAAAAAAAACAACGAAAAAACGACAGCCATGAATTTGCCACTGTGAAAGGTTGGATTCTAAGCCCCTTCTACCTTTCTTTTCCACCACCCAACTACCGAGGTATGGGGGGGCTCAAGGGGAAATGGCAAATGTCCTCAAGAAATGAAGGCCTTAAGAAAAAAAAACCTGGGAATGTATATAAGTCTTGCTACACTCCCCCTTGAAGTTGAACGAAAACTCTGGGCTTCTCCTTCTCCTTGGATTTTCTTTCGAAAATTTCAGCGGCGAACTGGTGGGTTTCACCGAATGAATTCAGGTTTTTTCCAGCTGAATTCAGCTTTTGGAGGTGTGTAGATTGTCTTGATTTTTTCTTCGAAAGCTTGCTACTGGAAACAAGCACTGCGGTGCCAAGAAAAGTCCAATATGAATAAGTCTTCAACAAGCCCTATAGCATCAGAAAAGGCTGATAACTACACCCAACCACCCAATGACCATCACCAAAACAAAAACCGACACCAATGACTCTGGGGCAAATTTTCCTACATAATTTCTATAAATGATTCCTCAATCTACCTGGATTTTTCCGGAATTTTGGGGGGAGTTTTCCACCACCCTTACATTGGGGTAGCAAAACTTGGCGGAAACGGCCTGGGGCAGCAGAGTTGCCAACTTCACGGACTTCAACGGAGCCAACTGCTCTTCCCCTTGGAGCACATTGCAAGGCCTAGCAACTCGGCGTCTCGGTGAGCAAAAGCCCATGGGTCTGGTGATTCAACAAAGTGACCTTTTTGGGGATGGGTTTTTTAAGTGACCCTTTTAAGGGGTTAGGTGACCTCCAACGTTTGGGGATGAAAAAAAGGGCACGGCTTGAATCACGTGGTGGGTGTTTTTTTTTACACACCAAAAAAAATGATGGCTACCCAAAAAATGGCACCGGGAAAAACATTTCACTTATAGAAGTAGGGGGTATATGACATACCTCCACACTTTAGAATGGTTTTTTTTTCACGAGGTATAGCCATTTATAGGGGCCCCATAACTCCATTTATAACGATCGTGGAAAAAAAACTGGAAGAACATGAAGAACTCAAATCCAGCCAGAAAAAAAAAAACCTGCCTCAATTCATCATTTCCAGGAACTTCTTCCAAAAACCTTTTAAAAGCATTTTAAAAACAAACACTACTTTTTGAGTGATAATGATCATGGAGGTAGGCATAAACCTGGGATGTCTTCAACAAAACATGAATGGTACACATTACACAAGACTCTGTGTGATGGCCTCTGAAAAAACACATATCTGATACGATGCCATGAAGAAAGATGTGTAAATCGATTTAGAAGACTCTGTTTGATGGCCTTCAAAAAATGTTATAGACTTATTTTTGAAAGAGAATGGGACCTGCACAAAACTTAGTAGTTCACAATAAATGCTATCCCTGAATGGGTCCCTTCGACTTGATTTCGGGGAATCTGGACCGAAAATTCAAGCTCCTGAACCGAACATTTCTTCAATTCAAAACCTGTGATTTTGAGGAGTCTGGGGTTCCAAATCGCTCCTCAAATAAGAAAATGCACCATCCCCACGCCAACCCATTAGCTCGCTCCCCTTCGTTCAATCGACTCCCAAAAACCCTGTGGCGACTTATCGACTGGAAAAGGTGGTAAGTTACACGACTGGATGTTTTTCTTTGGAGGGAAGTGGTCGGGACAAAGGTGGGGGATTGAGTCAGCCACGAATCTCGGAGCCCATTGAAATGGGGGGGTTGAGTTTGAACCCCCGAAACGGAAAAAAAAAAAGCCCAAAAACTCCCTTCATTCAAAAGAAAAGGGTCCCTTTGGCTTAGAATGGAATCAATATGATCTTTCAGACACCCTTCTCAACCACACAAAAATCGAGAAAAAAATTGTGTTTTAAACACCAAAAAGATCTTGGATTGGACTTTTGGAGTGGATTACGCTTCCAAGAAACCAAGTCTCAGTTTTTTTTGCAAAAGAAACTGATCGATTTTGGAGGCATTCCGAACTTGTTTTGTCACAAGTCACCGTTGAAAATGAAAAATATTTTGGGGTTGTAAGCGATTGACACCCATCCTGTTGGTTTCTGGTTAAGAGAAAAAAGAATCTCTTGAAGAGGATGGGTTTTCCAATGACCAAAAATCATACTTTTTGGATGTCTAATGTGGGGTCATCAAATCCCAGGTGATTCAAGTGGTGACCTTTTCATCCTCGGGGGTCACCTAAGCTTTGAGTTCGGGTCACGTTTTCACTCACCCTAGAAGTGGAGTTGAAAAACTTGAAACCCTACTTAGAACTGGTAGGGGCCCACTCTGTGGGGAAAAATTCTGTCTTAGCTTCACAAAAAAAACAAAATGAACATCTGGCTTGGAATTTTCAGTCTACATCAACATTGAGAACAATAATGTCAACCCCGGATTAACAAACCCCTTTAGTGATTATTAAGGGGGGTACAATTAAACAACCATGGAGTTTGTTAATCCGGGGTCATCATTAAGCATAACCATCCCAATCATATGACCATCACATGACCATCACACCTACCACTGGCCACCACAGCACTACGGCTGGCAGAACTTAGCAGCAAACCTGAAGCTTCTCATTGGGTTGTCCCCCTTGCCCGTAATAGTGGGAAATGAAGGTTCATAGGAATCCCCGATCGTAAACATGTAAATGTAATCATCTTGGTGTTGACTTTTGCTGGGGAGAAGGACAGTTCAAGAGATACAGTCGCATAGTGCACAAGAAACGAATCACCCCAAGTTCCAAGTCCTTAACAACGAGGCTTGCAAAATGTTTGGTACAAGCTCACTTACAGCGGTTTACGGTCCGTTCTGTGCACCGTTGTCATGCAAGTCATGGTGGCATGGTCATCCTTTTTGGATCTTTTTGGTGAATAGGAATCCTGAGGGTGGTATAGTATAAACAAAAGTTGAATCATATTCAGCAGCAGCAGCAGCAGCAGCAGCAGCAGCAGCAGCAACAACAACAACAACAACAACAACAACAACAACAGCAAGAAAACAACTGGACTTTAGATTGATTAGCATAAACAACACCACTTCTCACATTACAAAATGTTCTGCCGATTCGTTGATTTGGGAATTTCGGGTGTTGATCTTCCGAAGATTGGCGATCCGTAGATCTCCAAAAAAATGCCTGGAACGGAACCTAGGTCCCTGGTAAAGTCAAGTCCTTAGCTCCCGAAAATTTTTGACAAGATAATAATAGAGCTTAGGTACCCAAACACTTCGTTGTGATGGTTCAAGAATCTTCAAACAAAAATACCCCCCCCTTAAAAAACCTCCATAAAACCCTCACTTCCTTACACCCTTTGTAGCACCAGAGAGATTTTCTTCAGCCATCAAACCATGTTGAAATTTCTCTGTCTAAAGAGAAAAACAAGAAAGATTTGACCCTTCAAAATGCCCACAATGATAGTTTTCAACAACCAACTTGAAGATCCTTTTGAACAGATTCACCGGCATCCCTGGTGTAGTCTTAAATCACCCTTCTCCGATTGCCCGTGCCTTCCGCCATGGGGGCGTCATCACATCTCGTGCCGGAATGCGGTGTCTTGAGTGATCAACATGGCGGATTGCCCGGAATATCAATCCATGAGATGATCCTGAAATTATATGTTGACAGGTGATGGAAGATGCTCCCAGATCCAACACAATGATTCCCCAAACAGTGTGGGGTAGACCTTCCACTGTGTTTCAATAGATTTGCAAGACGTCTATCTAAAAAATTGGTGTCTCGTTTTTTACAGTACAACAACGACAGCAGGGTGCCTTTTACAGTCCATGAACAAAGCGACAGAATCCATGAACAATGCCAGTTTGAAACACTTTGAATTTAAGAATTCCTTTGTTTGTCCAAGTTCAACCAAGTGTTGGCTATTGACCAGTGATGATTTCATCAGGCTTTAGTACGGGGTGGTGAACAATTTTTTCGCTCGATTTTTTGCAAATGAAACGGACAAGGAAATTCCTCTTTGCCAAACATAAAAAAACATGGAAAAAATCTACCCTCCCGTAAACTAGCATTGCACCATATTCAATGTGAAATACATTTTCAAAGGGTTCATTTTCCAGCCAGCTATGTTAGTTTCCCGGAGTAGTTTTGCTATACAAAGAAAAAAACAGCACTCTTGCTGATTGGCGATGCATGTGGCTCACAGCCAAACCAACTCAGTGCACTATTTTTTTTGCACGATGGAATTATAGGAAATCCCTTCATGATGGTCCATTTGCTACCCCTCTTGCCACTGTAAAGCCTGAATGTCATGAATTAGATTTGTTTTTTGGAAAACCTTATGTTATGACATGATGTAAAACTTAGAAGACCTTCGCAACAGCAAGACGCCGTTCTTTGACTCGCAACAGTTCGAAAAATGGTGAAAACAAATTCGAAAATCCATCCATTTCCAATCTTGCACTTTTTCTCTTTGACGACATCCATATGTTTTCATTATGCAGAAATAACTGAATGAATCAATAATTACTTTCAGGGTCGCAGTTGTCTTACCCTTCGGTTGGGTTTTCATTTTGGCTCTGCAATTTGCCTTGGCCTTTGTCTTGACCTGTCCAAGTAATAGCTAGAAGCAAATACCACCAGCGGCAACAGTGGGCAACAACCTTGCACTTGACTCCGCTGCGGTCGGCCAGGTTGGGACACGTTGCAAGAAAACAGGGTTCCTGAAGGACAGTGCATGTGGCGCAAAAGAATGAAGGAAACTGCAAACGAGAAAATAGCAGGGCCTTTCCCCGACTCAACCAAATCTTGACGCCTGGCGGCAAGACACTGTGACAGCCAGTACCACCAGCGGCAACTCGCTGCAATTCGCGCACCCAGGGGAGTCCGAGTTCCTGGCCAAAATGTATACAAATCAAGGAAGGAACACTCCAACATCCATGCTACAGTGCTGCTACAGATCATCAAAACAAGAAGCAGGCCTTCAACACCGACGTGACGCTCTCCCAAGGTGTTACCCGCAAAATGTCCCGGAGCATTTGGCGGCGGCGATCTTAAAGACTGCGGCGGTGTTGTGTGCCTATGTAAATGTGACACGAAAGCCACAGTGACTGGCCTCGTCCAACATCGCAAAGTGAAAGAAAGCGCTTGACTTGAACCAGACTGAAACTGTTTCCAAACAGTGTTTCGAAAAAACGCATAATGACTACTTTAGCACAGCTTCATGACTGCCACAATTGTAATGACGAGCGCAGCATAGTTCAAAAAAAAAACAAAAAAAACATACTGCACTCTCTACAAACGGATTTACAAACACAGGCACAAACTGTCACAAATGTCTTGAGTTGCACAAAAACTACCTTTGTGCAAAGCTGTCACGTCTAGAGTGCAACGTCGTAAATTCGTTCTGTGCAGACCAGCTTGTTTTTACACGGTAGACATGATGTGTTGTTATTGGAGCCAACTTGTGGCCTGCAAGCCAGCACAGGAAAAAATGTGTTATTGTTGGTTGTTTAGACTGAAACTGTTTCCAAGCAGTGTTTCAAAAACACCCACTGCACTCTCCACAGCTGGCACAAAACGTCTTGGATTGCACAAAATCTGTGCAAACCTGTCACGTCTAGACCTTGTGCAACCAATAACATAACGGCAAGAAGCACTCCCAAAAATGTACGAAAAGCTGTTACAATTCTTGTGAACGATCCACGTACAAAAAACCTTGTTGACCAAGCTTCAAACATTCAATCCAAAACCTGTGACATTTTTTCTTTTGGTCCATTGCTGCGCTCATCATAACGATAGTGGCAGTCCTTGTACCAGAAGCTTGAAGTCGTAGGTAGACCCAAGAATCAACATGAAAAAGACTTGCACAAAAAAAACAAAACAAACACAAAAAAAAAAACAAACACAGACCAGCCAACACCAAACCAACAAGACGGTCAAAGTTTTTTTTTAGCTCATGCTTTTTTTTCCTGCATTGCCGGACTAGTGCGAGACATGTGTTTTTTTTTTGCGTTCGTTGTAACAACTGTGGCAGTCAAGAAGATATGCTAGACTAGTCATCGGTTGATAACTCGATCGCACAGATTGGTCAGAGATCCAAGAAAGAACACTACAAGCAAACCACCTAAACAACAAAACCCTACCAACCGCCGAAACCAACCAACAAAAACTAGTGCGAGACATGGTCGGTTAACAACTGGAATTAGTGAGATTGTGACAAATTTCCCTTGAAAACAAAAACAACAAAAAACCACCACAAGCAAACTAACAACTCTAACACTCACACACAAGCCAGGCACCGAGCCAGGCAGAAAAGCTAGAGAAATTTGCAAACTAAGTGAAATAGGTGAAACAAACGCGCCTCTCAGCCCCTCAACGGTTCTCTTCCGCCATGTAGTGATCCTTCATGTTGTCCATGTTCAAAGTTTTTTTTGGCTCATACCGTGCCAGCTCGAGGCTCAGACGGTCATCAAAACATGTTATTTTCGATTCACTATTCCCACATGTTGGAGAACAGGTGAGAGCAAAAAGCCAGATGTCTTCCAATAAAACAAACAACCACAACAAAAAACGAAAGTCCAACCAAAAACAAACGAAAACAATCCCAGAAGACACCAGGGAAACTACGTGAGACTCTTAAGGTCACTGAGAGTTCTCTTAAAATGAGACAGTGACCTCAGCTCTCATTTCTTCGTGGACAAAATGGTCCCAGCTCTCACTTGATCTTCAGCAGCAACTGGTGAATGATGCAATTGTGTGCATACATCTGTGATTGCGGCACGAACGTACGAACAAGATGGTCATTGCCAGCGGTAGTAGCAGTGGTATCAGTACAAGTAGCAGTAGAGTGGTAATAATAGCACGAATAATGGGAAAAATCAACCGACATGGATGTATCAGGTGAGGAAATGGGCATGCAACAGACACTTTGTCCTTTAGCTTTGCAGTACAGACTGAAAAGCAGCACATGTGTCACCCTTTCATCGTTATCGGGGACTGTTACTAGACTGTAGTGGAAAGAAAGAAGGATTTCCAGTTTCTACCAGATTCGTCAGTGAGACATCTGAACTACGAAAGGCCATTGTCACATGTATGTGTAAGTTGGATCTAGTAGGTGTAGATCTCCTTGATGATGGAATTAGAGAGTGCTAACCTGGTGTTTCTTTGTTTTGTTTATTTTTGGAGAGAATAGACAGTCACTGTTTATTTTAGAAGAGAACCAGTTTGGAGTCTATTTTTACTGCGTAGCTCTGTGTTTAGAAGATAGTTTGCTGAGTTTAGCAGAGTTTAGACTTGAGGAAGTCTGGAAGAGTTTCACTAAGCACACGTGTGGATGTTTGGCTCAAGAACGACAGTGAAAAAGGTTCGTGATTCTCTTACGTGGTTTTCACATGGTAGCGGAGCTATCTTAGCTCCAGAGTCTTTGAAGAGAGTTCCTTTTTTCTACTACAAGAGTGTTTGAGACTTGGTTTTCTTTGGACTGAAAGAATGAGACGTGGTCGAGATCTCAGCAGGACACCGAGCAGGCCTAGAAGGCCAGTGTTTGACATCCAAGAGGACAGCTGCCAGGAACTGGCATCCGGAGTGATGAGACTCTCTATAGTAGGAATCTCTATGGAAGTTCAACTCAAGGAGTGAGTGGAAACAGTTCTGGAGGTGTGGCTGTGACTGAAGAGTCATCATCCGGAAGGTGTAGTCTTCCAGTGAATGTGTTAGAAAATGGTTCTGGAGGAGTCTCTGCTAGTAGGCAGGCAAGTGCCTGTGCTGGTGAAGAAAGACCCAGCTTGTTTTCAGATTCAGGAAACCATCTTCCAATTTTCAATCCATTTGCGGCGGCTATGGCGACACTTGGTCCAGCAGAGAGGTATGAACCTCAGTATGTGGGAGCTAATGAGTTTTTGAAACGAAGATTGAATGAAGGATTTCAAAAAGCTTTTGATGCAGGGATAGCATCTTCTGCCATCTATCCATCTCCTGAGATATATCATATTGGAACTCCAAGTGATCGTACCACATTAGAAGGTTTTCGAAGTGCTTTATCTCATGGGACTTCATCAGTTCCATCTTATCCAACATCATCTCTAGTTTCGTTTAGGCCTTCGACTCCAGTTGAGTCTGCAAGTGCAGTCCAGGAAAAGGAGCGACTCTTCCGATACCGGATCCGCCTCTACTCCCAGGAAGAGCGGGTCAGCCAAGAAGAAGAAGAAGTATAAGGGAGATGATCTGTCGGTTTGGAATGCAGCCGATAAGATCTACACCAAGAATCGAAGAGACTTCAAGATCTGCCGGAACTACAACAGTGGCAAGTGCGATCAGACAAGCCTCAAGGAAAGTGTTCAAACAAGAGGTCTCATCAGTGTAACAAGTGCATGAGATCTCATGCTGCACATAAATGCACTGGGACCAAAGACTGAGAAGAGAAGAAGGGCAAGACCGACTGGTCGATGCCTCCACCTCAACCAAAGAAATCTCCAAAGCCACGCAAAGTGGCAGCCAAGGTCAAGTCGGCCATCGTCCTCACTCCAGGTCCAGGGGAGGAAGAAGAAGTGAACAAACCAGGTTCCAAGAACAGAAAAGGTAGGGATCCCAGAGGAGACGAAAATCCGAAAAGGGAGGCAAAACGACCCAGAGAGAGGAACTACCGTTCTTCTAGCGGTTCGGATATGACCAATAGGAATCGTCCAGCTCATTGGAAAGTTTCTCAGGGACTCCTCTGGTCCACACAAGTGTGGATCAACTAGCGTTCCAACCCAGCATTGGGACTCTAGGCCACGTGCCCTTTTGCTCTTCTCAGAAAGATCGAGAGACGGAGACTTAGCCAGCTACTTGGTCCGAGGAGGTTGGATAGTAGTGGCAATAGATCTCAGAGCCGAACATCCATGTGACGTGTTGAACGATCAAGTCTGTGATTCCATGATGAAAGACATCAAGAATGGAGAATACGATGCATTGGAAGTGGCTACGCCGTGCGAGACTTTCAGTCCTCTTCGAGAGCACCCTCCGGGTCTACAGGTACCAAGGAATTCCCGCTTGGACTCTTGGATAAGAAGTTCGGGCTCACAAAAGAGGAGGTTAATCAAGTCAAGCAAGCGAACTCCCTCATCGGCATTTCCCAGGAAGCCATCGAGGGCATGTTGGATCTGTCAAGGCCATTCTGGTGGGAAAATCCGGACCATGGCGATGACAAGGTCCACATGTGGAGCACGCCTATGGCCCAGACCATCTTAGACAAGGACCATGTCTATATGGCGGCCCTGGATCAGTGTGTCTTTGGTGCAGAGAGACCACCAAGCAAACCATCTTTGCTTTTGGACACTTGAACTTGTCGGCATTGATGATAAACGGTGTGACCACAAGATCCAGGTGAGGAAATTTGGAT
>DF244899.1:1393-22403 GCA_000507305.1 Breviolum minutum Mf 1.05b.01 | reverse complement strand
GCGAGTCTAAAAAGGACTGCTGGGATAGTATAAGACGTACTAGTTATCCCTACCAATAGGTAGAACGCTAGTGCCACTCTTCAAGGGGGGGTGAGAGTGGTGAGGGAATTGTTGGAAACATGTTTGAGGGCCAAGGCTGGGGAAATATGTTGGAAACCTATCTTGGGATGATCCTTGCCTTGAAACCTATTGCCCCAACGAGGTTTGAAAAGAACAGTCCTCTAACGACATTTAGCAAGAAACATCTGGAAGATATCTCAAGTTTTTTGTGCAAACTATGACATCTGGAAGATATCAAACATTTTAGCAGACCTTGCTGGAACCAAGGACATGGGAAAAACCGCCAGGTACTTGCAACTGTTGCAGATTGATCCTCCCAGCGCTTCTGCTTGCTTGTCAGGCCTTTTGAAGCCCAAACTACCTTTGCAGATTGGCATTTCTGACCCAGGATCTGGAGACCTTCTGCCTACGGACGCTGTCATTGAACGCTTAGGTGCTGATATACTTTCCAGGGCAAGTCAAGCTCACCCAGGTTTTCCGGAATTCCAAAATGCAGTTCGCCAAGAAGTCGGCATCTGCCGTAACAAAGCCTTGCAAGAAGTTAGGAGTGAACCCACATTCTTAGTTTCTTTCGATGAAGTTACCACTGCCATGAGATGTCTGCGCACCAGGAAAGCATCCTCCCGATTCCCCCGTGCTGTTTTAAAGTGTAACGCAGATGCAGTACAGCGACTATATTGGCTTATGATCAACTTATTCTTGGCTTTTGGACTCGTCCCAACTGCTTGGGTCCGAACCATCTCCCCTATCCGCAAACGTGGGCCTCAAGTCGTCACTGATCCTCTGAACCTTCGGCCCATTAGCGTGTCAGATGAGTTGGAATCTCTTTTTGATTTCTTGTGGCTTCAACATCAACGTACTAACCTTGAAAGGTATGCAGGTCCTGAACAAGGTGGCGGCATTCATAGTTGCACTTTTCTGGCAATTGGAATCCTTATCGCCCTTCAGAATCGGACCAACTTGCAGCTACCTACTTACGTACTAAAAGCTGACCTTTTGCAGGGTTATGATTTAGCGTGGAAAGATGCGGTTGCCCTCCACTGTAAGTGGGCTGGTGTGACAGGTAGTTTTTGGCTCACTTTGCAAGCTTCATTACTGCAGGACGTGTGTCAGGTTCGACTTGGGCCTCTCATTGGCAATTTATTGCACGTGGTAGACGCGGGTCTGGCGCAAGGGGGGCGTCGGGCTGTGCACCTTTTTTCTGCTTTAACAAGAAGCCTCCTCGATGAAGTACAAAGAGTTGCCATTGGTGCCGCCATCGGCCCCAACCCCCTCATGGTCCAAGCATTTGTCAGGTGCGCTGACAGATTTTCACACGAACACCCTGCAGTGCCCAAACGCAATGTACTGGAGAGCATCATTAACAATTGTTCAGGATGCACACTGGAAGTTGAATTTGCTGCTGCTGTCCCAACTGGCACTTCTGCCACAGATCTCATGCATTGTCTTGATATCCTATGTCCACATTCATTACTTATGGTCCAATATGTAGATGACTTGTTTGCATTCCAATCTACATGCTCAGGCCTCAGACGGGTGTGTAAAGGCATGAACACATTCACGCAGTGTTGGAAGCACAAATTTGCTGGGGGCATCTGTTATGACACTTGGCGCTCCTATCCCTGATGCCGAACAGCTTGAAACGATCGATGATAAAAAACCACAGGTGGTCTCCTCCCTCAACATCCTCGGAGCCCGCATAGATGCGGATTCGTCCCTAGAAGATCTGGTTAACCATGGTGTGGCACGATACATATCGGAAAGCGCAGCCCTCATCACCACCATGACTGACCTTGGCCTAGGTATTCCCCATCAGGTTGCCCAACTCAACATTCGGGTCAAGGCTGCGGCTTTTTTCAACATTGAGTTAGCTGCTAGCGCAACTATGGGTTGGCCACAATTGGCACGGAAGCTCAACGCAGCACAATATACTGTCCTGAAACGTTTACTGGGAGCAGATGCGGTGAGTTTTGGGCCTGGTGGGCATCATAGGGTAATGATGGCCCTCGGAGTCAGATTCCGTTTGAGCACTCAGGTTGCTGTTCAAATAGCCATTGCCAGGGCACGTATTTTCAGCCTTCGTGCCGCCAACCTTGTTGCACCGGCAATTTTAGGAGCTGCATCCCATCCTGGACCTACGTGGCTAGACCATGCAAAACATATCGCGCAGTCTATTAGTGTCACAGACCATAATGATATTCTTAACTGGTCGAACCACAAAGAGCCACAGGTCACTAAGGTCTGGAAACGCACTGTGCTAATCCCAGCAGCTGAAGCACACGATGCTTGGCTTCGAAATCAAGTTGACTTAGCGTCAGGATTTGTTCCTTGGAGGTTAACTGCAGAGACCCACAATTCCTGTTATACGATCATGACCCAGACACTTTGGAGTAAGACGACTTGGCTTTATGCACGTGCCTGGTTGACGGCGCGGGTGTCCGGAGTGGTACCTACTGCTGTTTTTGGCAGACCCGACATCGCTCGTACTGCCCTCTGCACTTTTTGTGGTAATGACCTTACCTTACACCATGTTTTACTTTGCAAGGCACGGAATATTCATGCCCCAGATTTCTGTTCATGGCCGGAAATTTTCAACGCTTGCTGTGATGAAGATGAGTTGAAGGCAAAGATTACCTTCTTTGGACGCGCAGTTGCTTCCATGTGCCGGTAGAAAACAACATTGCGCCCTGGATCAACCATCTACCGTCACTGGTTCTTCGGAACCTCTCTAGACCTTCCGTCTCCCTTGGCCTTACAGGCACAGGAGAGGGGTCTCCTTTGAGGTTGCCACCCTTGGGGCTCCTCGACCCCGCGGGGTCACACTAACTAACAAAGCCTACAAAGCCTATGACAAACTAGTTGGTGGTTTCAACCCATCTGAAAAATATGAGTCAAATTGGGTTCATCTTCCCCAATTTTCGGGGTGAAAATAAAAAATACTTGAGTTGCCACCACCCAGATACTCTTGATGGCTTGATGGAAGAAATCCTAAACAACCACCTGGGATGGTGTATCAAACCTTGGTAAATAATGGGGATATATCATTCCATCAAATTGAAGTGAAATGCATGGCCAGGCCAAACCTCCCTTCCTCATGCTCCCTTGCACCCCCTTCGACCTCAGTTATGGAGGGTTATAACCCTACTTATAACTAGTAAGGGGCCTATGTATGGCCATGAAAAATTTGCACCAGACTGTCTCTGTCGTTTTCCCATGTTTGAGATCCGTGCAAACTTCAGCAAAGCACTGGCTAAATCGCCCAGCCTTAGCAAGACAAAGTCAATCTTTAACACAAGATTTGTTCCGTGTCTCGATAATTTCTGAGTTGGCTGGTTTGAATTGGAATAGTGGAAGGGTTTATGTATGCATGCATATCTGCTTGGTGCTCAACCCCTCCCTTGTTGCTCATTTGCTCGTCCTTTAGTAGTGAAAATCTTTCATCCACTGATCATTTGCTCATCACTAAGCACAGCCCAAATATGTAACATATGTATACCCATGTATGGATGAAATCTCAACAAGTTGGGATAGTGAAGATCTTACTACTCAGGGTCACCCTGGAATTGAAAAAATGTTTGAACTATTTCTACCTGCAACAAAAATCAGGCAGTTTCTTTCGCTACGAAATTCATAGTTTATTGGCCTCGAAGGCTGATGATATGAATGCACCAGGATGTTGATATGTTTGGATTGTTTATATGGGTGTTTCCAAAAATAATGGTACCCCCAAATCATCAATTTTAATAGGGTTTTCCATCATAAACCATCCATTTTGGGGTACCCCTATTTTTGGATGGAAACATCCTATTCCGTTAATATTGGGTTGATTAAAGAACAGGATTTTGATTTCCATGGGAGATTTCCTAATTCCTATAGCCAAGCGGTTGTGTTTGTTACCTCCTTTTTGGGACAGAAACAAGCAATAGTTCTCATATTATTTGCATTTTTTCATAAAAAGAAACAGATCCACAAAATAACCCTTTTTGTTTGAAAATGGTTGGGTCCCACCCTGAGGATTCGTGCTTTTGACTTGGATCTGCGATGATTCCCAACGGGACGTTGACATTGTATTTCTTGTTGAAGAGGTTCCTGCCACGTGGCTGTGGTCCGACAGGGAGGCCAGGTGGGTGAAGATCGAAAAACTCCTGCTGTTGTTTTGTTAGGTTGGAAGGATGCCGGGGACCCTGGCTACAACGGTTAACCACCATGATCCCTTAATCAGGCCCTTATGCCCTTGGGGGAGTGGCATTTCAGGGGTACCAGTAGATTCACATAACATCGGCTGCAAAAAAACCTTCAAAACGGACAGGTTTAGGAATCTCTGTCATATCAAGATGATATAGACTTCAAGAGGTCCATGGACCGCAACAAACGTCCAGGCAATTTTGACCCAAAAAGACCTGCAAATAGGACGTGCGTTCTTTTCGCGAATTTAAGATGCCCAGAAATGGAACACTTTTGAAATGAGTCTCGAAACCTTAAAAAAAGGAGAAAAAACTGACAGAAAAACCAGCCATCCATATGGGACCTTCTCAGATGCCCTCGAGAAATGATGCTTCCAGCAGAATGAGGTATCTTGGGCAATCAAGTTATATTGATTGATTGTAACCCCTTCAACACCTGAATGAGAGTCTTTTGTTGAGGATGATGCCCTTAACTTAAATACCTGGATTTTTTTCTAAGGATGATTCCCTTAACTTTTGTTGAGGAAATAATCCCCTTTGCAAAGGTATGAAGGTTTTTGTTTTGTATCTGGCATTTTTTTTGCTCACCGGCTTCAACGGTTGCTTGGTGCTTTGGGATTCGAATTTTACGGTGCCCCCCAAGTAACAATCCCCAGGAAGAAAAAAAACTGAACAAATAGGGGTCCTGGGAGTTGCTGTTGGTCAGTATAGCTGGTATAGGTCAAAAATGATGATTTTCTTAAGTGGATGGAAAATTTTCATAAACATGTTCCCCCTCAGAAGGTGAGAATGTCATAACAATAGTGGCGAAGAGTGTGTATATCTATATTTATATATATATATGGGTGTTTCCAAAAATAATGGTACCCACAAATCATCCATTTTAATGAATGTTCCATTATAAACCATCCATTTTGGGGTACCCCTATTTTTGGAAACACCCATATATATGAATTATATGAACAATAAAAGATCCCGAAAAAAATCTCATCGAACTCATCAAAACCAAAGACTAAGAGATGTGGTTATATGAACCTTGGAAAAAGGGCTCCTTAGCTTCCCTATTCATAAGGAGCTTCAGACCCCGCCAGCAAAAGCTGGAAGATCATAGATTTCTGAACAACAAACCCCCAAACATTCAATATATGGTCATATTCACCTGCATGTTTGTTGATATTTATGGTAAATCATAATATTAGTAGGTAAATACTATCAACCTTACCTAAGGGAAATGTATGGTATAGTTACCTGCATGTTGTTGATATTTATGGTAAATTAGTAGGTAAATATATCTGGGCAAATTACTATAATTCCTAAACCTGAATTAAGCGGATTTTGGGGAGATTCACTTACTAAACCACCAATTGGGGTGACCTCGGCTGAGGTCGCTGTAATTTACCCAGATATATAGCACCTTAGTAGTGAATGGATCGATGGCGCAGGCGCCACTCCCATGGGTGGCTTGTCATGGCCCCTCCCTAACTCCAACTCCAAGCCCCCAAGGCCTGAGCTGTACAAGCTCCAAGGAATCAAGTCCTCAGTGGAAAAGTTCGAAGCCGTTTTACGACGTTTGAATCCTGGTTATGTCTCCTGGTTTTTCTTTGATGCTGTCTTGGAATGTGAAATCTCTGTGGGGTGACCCACTTATGATATGGATGTTCAGAATTTTCCGTGATCGATCATCCCTAATCCGGGCCAGGCTTGACGCCTACAAAATCTCAGGAGGTGTACGGATTCCAGCATCCTGTTTATGTTCCAGATTCATAGGTGGGTGTTTCCTTAAATGGTGGTACCCCCAAAACACCCCAAAATAATCATTTTTAGTAAAAACAACCCATGGATTTTAGGAACCCCCCAGGTGATGTCACCCCATTTTACCGCAGTGATGATGTTTTGGTTCACCTTTAGGAGTGTCATTTGCCCCCCAGGAGCATCGTTGGTGCATCGTGATGTTCAAACACCAACTGCCTTTTTTTTGTGTGTACCAGGCATGTTGTAGCAGCTTAGGGTCAGTGCTTCGTGAGATGGTGTCCAAAGTGACCCTGTGACTTTCCTACCAACCCAGTGATCCTAAGCATTCTTCCTAGCAGTGCCTTCCTTTTTTCAGGGACATCTACCATCCATGAACATTCGGAATAATCACCCCTTCACCTCTTGGATATGTTTCCATTTAAAAAAAGGCTTGGAAAAAGTTCCAAAAATAGTACCCACAAAATGGTGATTTCATAGGTGACTGTAAAAATGCATCGATTTCATGATGTTTTAGTGTTCATTTACCCCGTTGGCTACAATCCCGTATCACGAAACAAACCGACCCAACGCAACAAAAAAAAAACGATCTTCAACAAGGTTGCCCACGGTGGCAACATTGGGACCCCATGCCGAGTTGATGGAGCGACTTTCCTTTGACTCGGCCCCTGATGGCGCCACGAGTTGAGAAACTTCGTGGGAAAAAATCGGGAGATTCCTGGTGGGGACGGTCATCCTGGGTGTGACTGGCATCCTGGACTGGGGGTAGATCCATAACTAATAGCATGGAAACCTTCAAGTTTTTGGGGAATTCCAGCCATTGGATTTTTTGGGGGTATGAGTAGTAAACAGTTTTATCACTTCAGGGAGTTGTGAAAAATCCTTTCAGAAGTTTGAATGGTATCGATTTTGACAAATTTGTCCATCTTAGTCTTAGTCGAATCATTTTGATTTTTGCACCACAGCCAAAGGTGAATCATTGGGTAAATACCTCAAGGGAAAGGGCGTTTCAGGGGCTTGGGAAGCGCCTGTGGCGCTCAAAAGGCGCTTCCCCTGGGGAGTTCCGAGTTACAAGTTACAACGAGAAAAACCAAGGCACCGGAGACAAAATTCTGTTCACGTCACGGAACGTATGCAAGAAAAACACACAGTTTGCACGAAAAAAACATGTGCCAAAAAAAGTTCTCTTGTACTGTTTATAGATGCATGCATACATGAATATGCATACAATAAATGTATATATATATATGTATATATTTGTATACCTCCCCCAAAACGAGGCCTTTTCCAATCAAAACAAGGGTCATCAAAGGGTTCCAGGTATATACACGTGCCACAAGTCGATGTATCACACATGAACAAACATCGAACATTGATCCTTGTCGACAAATTGTCGCTGAGTATCTGACCAGTTACCTCCTCCCGTTTTAGCTTGCTGCGATAAGAAGCCCTCAGGTTTTCACCACTGGGTTTTTGGTGAAAGACTCAAGAGAAGTCCCGGCAGTGGAAACAACACCGCGTTGCAAAAAAACGGGGGAAAGCCCATGGATGACCTGTATACAGTATATGGGTGTTTCCAAAAAACAGGGGGAAGACCCCCAAAATGCACGGTTTATCAGAAAAAAAAACCTACTAGAATTGATGATTTGGGGAAAACCCACTATTTTTGGAAACACCCATATTACATACAACATTGAAAAGACCTTTTTTGTAACTATTCCCAGGCCAATGAAGCACCTGGGTATTGGCTCAGCTCAACTGATTTCAAGCCGCAGTGGCAATCAAAAAAAAAGGGTCCACATGGTCAACATTCAAAATCCTGGCCAGTTGAAAGTATACGAAAACCCCTGAATTCATGGCCGACTTTTTGATTTTGTCGTCCTGATAAGTACAAAAATGGTCGAAATCATGGGATTTTTGGTCACGGGGATTTTGGTCACTGGTCACTTGAGCAACTGCAATAAAACCCTGACATGACATTCCATGAAATCCTGATAATCCGGTCTTGTAATGGCTTACTATCATCCCTATGTAACTGGGCAGTGTAATCCCCTATATACAGCAAACAATTTGGGTTTTGGTCACTGCTCACTTAGGAAATATATGTGTGCATGCGTTGTTCATTCAATATTCCACAGGTCACCCTTCTGTTTACAATGCTGACGAAGTACCAAGTCTATTTAAAATGGTTCATAAAATGATCCTTCCACAACTGGGTATGTGTAACCCCCATATCCACTTTCTCCCATAGTCAAGAAGCAGAGGAAAGTGACCAGACTGGTAAAGGAGTGCAAAGGAAACTAATCTTGGGTCCATTTTCCACTGAACCATGATTCTGGGAAGGTATAAGACCAAAATTGCTAGGGCACCTTTGGGAGAGTACCCTCGTTCTACATACCATGTAGTCATGTAGTAAATATGTAAGCATATTGTGATGTGTATATATATGCGGGTATATACAAACAATTGAAAACCATGATCTTCCCGTTCCCTGTATATACATATATATATATATGTATACATTTGGAACCAAGCTGCAAGTTGCCAATATATCAGGTAACAAAAATACTCAAATACTTTGGTTCCAAAAATCTATCGGGAACTGGAAGATCAGGGTATTTTAAATATGGATATGTTCCTCCAAATTCCTCTGATTTTTTCAGGCTTTGAAGTCAAATAATGCTCCAATCCTGAACCAAGAAAAAACTGCCCAACCATGGGGGAAGAACAATGCTCACGAACCTTGCGTCGTTTTTGGGTACCTCCAAAGCTATTCAGCACATGGTTCGGCTGAAAAATGGCTTTCAGTGAAAGCGTTCATGTTGGTTTTCGGTGTTTGATTGGCCAATCATTTGCTTGCCTTTATGAATCTATCGAAACAAAAAAAGCAATAGAATCATGCGTATACATGTATACCGATATACAAAATTGATATACAAGAAATAGAATACGTGTAGATATAAGAGCCTTAGGTCTTCCACACCAAAGACACATATACTTGGCCAAAAAAAAAACGATTCGAGGACCGCCCACGTGGCTACGCAGAAAACGTCGCCTGAATGGAGCTCTCTTTGGATCCATTCTCCTGGTATTGATGTTGGTTGGTTGGCTGGAAATATCATTGTTGAATTTCAGGTTTCAATGCAAAAACAGATTTCGATCTGAATCAAAACTCTATGATGGGTCCCAAAATACCCCAAGGCCATGCAGTTTTCGGATCCTTGGGAGAGGCTACCTCGATTTTTTGCATCATTCACCGAGCCGGACAACACAATAATCTCTGGTTATAACATATATCTATATGATATATATATATATATACATATCACCAAAATTGCCACTTCCCCAAGGCTTCAGATATTTGGAAAGGGTGCAATTACAGTTGAAAGCTGAAGTTAGTTGTATGATCTGGAAAAAGCAACCTGGAAAAAGCCTGGATAAAAGACTGATTTCTGATTCCGGAAAAGATCAACGTTTTGAGGAAGGTGAATCAACAATACTGCGATGTCATGATCTAGACCTGATGATTGATAAGTGATGTTTGACAAAACGAACAATCTTTACCAGGTTTATGTCTCCCCCATACAAAGATTCACTTTGAGAAAGGTGTCAAAGATCTCAATGAATAAATATCATATTGAGGCCACATCGACTGGTGTTTAAAACCCTGACAAAAGGAACAATTATACAGTAGGACCGTATGAAACATCTTAGCCCATAACATGCCCATAACCTATAGGATTCCTGTATAGTACATTTACCATCATGTACCTACATTAAGTCAGTTTGTATACTAAATGTATAGGTAAATTTAGCATACATGCATCCCATGAGGTAGCGACTTCAATCAACGTCTTGAAAAAGATCCCGTTTCCTCCTTGGGCTTGACCTCTTCCTGAAAAAGCTTCCCTGGCAACTCGGTGAGGTTTCAAACAAAAATCCCGGTGACTGTGGTCATGATGAACTAAAGAGCAGTCACCCTATAGTAACCACCTTTTCTAGTTGGTGGTTGAACCAACCCCTTTGAAAAATATGCTCGTCAAAATGGGAATCTTCCCCAAATAGGGGTGAAAATAAAAAACATTTGAAACCACCACCTAGTTTTGGATCCTTTCGGAGTGACGTGATTATCATCATAATTCACCTCAAGGTTTCTTTTGAGGACATGTTTTGTTGGGGGATTCACCACAACCCCGCTGGGGTGTCATGGGCGGGGTGTGTGTGGACCTTCTCAATAGAAGTACAACTTTACTCTTTTTTTTCAGCAGGGGCGTCAGGCTCATCATACCTACCGGACGCAACAAAGCTACAGTATGATGGGGGAACGGTGGACTGATCATCCACCTGTACCTGCACTACGTGATTGACATGAAGATTGTGATGGTCAAACATTGTTGCCTTGTTTGGTTATTCTTTTCCTGCGCGAGCTGTTGCTTCCAATCATATGAAATCGGAGTACGTTGCACCAAGACACTTAGTGTGTCAATGTTTTGTTCAAGTGTGAGCGCGTGTGCGCTTTTGTTCAATGGCTATAATGTTTAGTGCGTTCAGTGTGTGTTGTGTCTGTGTGGATGACGGTGAATATGGAACCTAGAAATCATGAAAATTGAAAAGCAAAATCATCTTCCAAACCTCGATTTTGGGGTTATATCTTGATTTTTCAGGGTGTATCACACCAGCATGTTACCTTGCATCTCCAATCCCTGAAAGCCAAGCCCTCCATCGATTCCGTCCCATCGTCAATTAATCCATGGCAGGCAGTGCTGTCGTGGACATGGTCCAGAATTGGCAAGTCCTGAAGGCTGCAACATGGCTGCAATCAAGGTCTCATACTCGCATAATATTACATTTCTTTAATGGTCTATCAAGTCCCAACCATATTAGGTTCACACCAATCTAGTTGAAAAATCTTTAGTATCTGTTGGGGGTAATTACCGTTCGTAGTTTCTTTGATGATTCCTTTCATTCTTCCATTTTTGTCATGCTGAACACGATTTTCGTCACTTCAAAAGCCTTCCAGATTCCGACTGTGATGCCACACATTGCCCTTCTTGAATTACTTAGATCATCATATGAATGTTGGAATCAATATCATTTAATCTAGTTGCTATGTAGTTTAATATCCAAAATTTCGTTGAATATCACAACTTTTAACTTCATTTTGAGTCACATCCATCTGGGCAAATTACTGAAAGCTCCTAAACCTAAATGCTTTGGGCATTTTGGGGGGATTTCCCCTACTAGAACCGACTATTTGGAGTGACTCCCCGCGGCGGTGAAGGGGTCGCCCCCGTGGCTTCTTCAGTTTTTTCCCCGCCTTCCACTGTGACTTCTGCCATTGGACATCACATGCACAAAGCTGCGTACAACCTTGCACCTGAACAGGCCATTTGAAATCAACAGGGCTGAAGATGTTACATCACTCACCCCTTGATTCAAAAATGGGTGTAAGAATATGATTATATCGGGAAAAAGTCGACAAGGTAATTCTCAAACCCCTGAAAATGGTCTACTTATCTGGGAAACATTTGATGAAACCCAATTGAATTGAAGACACACGAACAAACCTACGTGGCAGTGGTGGTTTCACCTCCCCAAGGAATCGGGGTGAAAATACAAAATCTTTGAAGCCAACACCTATGCTAGGCATCCAAATAACCTCCTGATAAGGTGTGATATGCAAACTTTGAGTGTCCAAAAATATACCTCTTTAGCAGGTATTTGGATGTCTAGGGCTAGAAACCCACTTTCTGTTTGGGAAGGCAGGTGATGGTTTTGCGGTGGAAACAGCTTCCAAGGGTTTTGTTTTTCTTCGATTATATAAGGCTTGGGATTGGCACTGACATGTTGATTCCCCCGCCTGTTGGATCTATTTATTTTGAAAGATGCGATTGCTGCCCCTTCTTCCAAGAAGGCATGGCTTTAAGTTCGCAGCGGGGGAGTTTCCACGTCAAAAGTCACATCGGGAAGATCATGTAGAGAAAAACTCAAACCGGCGTTTACTTGCGTGGCCCCGGGGTAGGCAAGGGCTTTCGAACGAGAACACAAAATTGGTGAGGAGAAAATTCAACATATTCACAAAAAACAGCAGAAAAAAACTACTAAACCGAACCACAAAAGAACAAGGTACATTCCATTTTTTGATAGTCAATGAAACTGGTATGTTTCACCCATATTTGATCCCATAAAAAATCAATAGAATTCCTGGATCGGAAAATTTACCTAAACTCCAATTGAGTATCTGGGTACTGGTTGGTTTAAGGTTCCAGGATTTCCCCAAAAATAGCGATGTCATGATTCATGATCCCCCGAAAAAATCCACCACCAGCGGAATCTTTTTAAAAAACCCCCAAAACAACGAAAAACCTGAGCAACAGGGTAAAACTCAAGAGATATGGATGTTTCCGAAAATAGTGATATCCCCAAATCATCCATCTTAATAGGGTTTTCCATTATAAACCATCCATTTTGGGGTACCCCTCATTTTTGGAAACACCCATATGGTTGTTTTCACTCTCTTTGTTGCTTCAACAAAAAGCAGCGGAGACGAATTGTGAGTTGTTGATGATCCAACTTGATTTTTTCTCAGATGATTTCAACCGCTGAAAACCACGCCACACCTGTTTCACTGATTCATACGTCGTCAACTTGGTGGTGGTTTTTTAAGCTTGTCACACGAGTGGCAACTTTCCTACAAATGATGTGAATGTTAGTAAAAGTGAAACAACTTCAACCTGGGCAATATATATTCTAGCCTTATGTCTCACTGTGTATCTATATATCTATAGTAAGCAGATGATATATGTATATTTACATATCACTAACTCGCTGACCTGGTCTCCCAGATTCTATTTCACTGACCGATTCGATGATTCATCCCAGAAATTTCAGGCTCCCATTGATTCCACCAAGCATGGATCACCTTTTGAGGTTTGCCTCGATTCAATCAGAAACAAAACAACCACCCTTTGGACGATGTTTTTCCAGCTACCTTCAAAGTGTTTCGGTTCAGGTTGGTCAAATGACAATCGCAATGAGTCATTCACTAAAAGCATAAATAGTTTCTGGTTTCCACGTTTCAACCCCTTTGAAAAATATTAGTCAAATTGGATCATTTCCCCAAATAGGGATGAACATAAAGAATATTTGAAACCACCACCTAGATAAATAGTTTTCTTGACAATTTTTGTCTCATTCTTCATGGGTTTTCTCTTTCAAAAAAATCCCACCCTTCAAAGTTTCCCAGCCCAACCTGGGTTGCTTGGGATAATGCTACTGCCAAACACTCCAAAGCTGCACTGGTAGACAAAGGCCTCGGCAAGACCAAAAGTCGACACTTCTTGGATTCCAACTTCCAAAGAAATTGAAATTTGGTTGGACAAAATACTGGAGAGTTTCTCAGTTGAACAATGATTGATTGATTGATTGATTGATTGATTGATTGATTGATTGATTGATTGATTGAATGAATTTCGGCCATCCAGGCAAAAACAAAGCCTGTTTTCCCCCAATAACTGAGAATCCAAGACGTGTCCCCTTCCTTCACAGCTTGTTCATAGGCCTTTGTGCCCTCCTGGGAGTGATTCGTTGCACACAGAGGTGAACCAGCCTACCCGGAGGATCCATGTGACTGGAGATCCTATTTACCTATTTAAAAAACTGGTAACTTCAGGGTGGGTAAATGAAGGTTAATACATTTAATACACAAGATCCATCAAGGCCTATGAACTTTCACTAGCCTCTTTCTTTGATTTTCATAGAATGTATAATTTGAGCTCTTCTTCGCCTCAAAAGTCGACTTTTGGATTTGTGTTCAAAAAAAAAACTGGGGTGGATTTTGAGGGTTACCATACCAACATCACAAGATCTCCTGGATACCAAAATTTCACAGTTTCCAGTATCACCTTACTACCCAACTCTCCCACCTGCGCCATGCCTGCTTCACCTTGGGGCATACAAATCGGAAGAATGAGGGGAGGCAAGGCATTGGATTCATGTAGGCGTCATGTATCTTGATGATTCTACATGTATATAAAAGTACAGACTGTAGTATACTAATACCCTTACATACCAAAGACAAAATACGTATGTACAAGTCTTGAGATCAACATATAAAATTCACATCAATGGCAAAAAAAAAACAAACAAAGAAACTCTAAGCAACAGTTCTTGTTTCCCTTTTACCAACCAGACCTCGAGTCACCGCACCCCACGGACCCCAATTCACGGTGATGATGCGGCATGCTGCACTTGGCCCCTCGTGCTTCGCAGTTCGTGCCGCTTTTGGGCGGGCAAAAAGGGTCAACCCCCAGGGGTGTTTTCCGGTTTGGGAAGAAGGCGCGCCCAAAACCGGGCTTTTTTTTGTTTTTTTAAGATGGGGAAAATTCTTTTTCTAAAAAAATCAGGGCTTGAGCTAAAAGATTGTTGGGGGAACTCTGGGAGGTTCTGAAGGCGGTTTGGACATGTGGCTTTTTTTTGGTGATAGAAGATGATTTGTTTGATCCAATCAATGCTAATGCTTTTTCAAACTATATATATATATATCATGCCTTGATCTCATGGGAACGTTTTTGCTTCCATGCGTTTTTGTCCCTGCCTGTGACGACACCGGATTTGCGCCAAAGGTTGACATGTGATCTAGCAACGCATTGGCTGCACAATAATTCACCTACGGGAACTAAGGCGAAGAGATTCATCTATGAACTTCGGAGAAGTCGGGAAAACGGGAAGATGTTCGATCCGGGGGCCTAACGAGATAAAAAACAAGCGAACGAGGCTCAAACATCTCAAACACTCAACGTATGGTATTTACCAATATTTACCATCAAAATTGCCCAAATCTATGTCAATATAATATATATTTATAAATATTATACCACACATTGAGTGTCTGGGTCTGGGAACAAAACAAGGGAACCCGGGGATCACTCACATGTTTTGTGCGATTCCTTTTTAGCCGTAAAAAGACGTACTTTACACTGGGCACATTCAGAAGTTCTTTGGCTCACCAAGTGGATTTAAGACAAAAATTCACTGCAGAAAGAGGTGACTTGTGAGAAGTAGTTGGCAGTTCTACATTAAATGATGATGAACCCCAAAGTCCTTCGTGGCAAAAATGGCAGCTAATTATCTAGAATTAGCTTGCAAATTGGGTCGTACAAATCGTTAAACTTACTAGTTACTTACCACCAAGAGCCACCAAGGTAGAAACAAAACAAAACACCACAATCAAAAGGAGTTGCGATGAATGAATCGTACCCCCGTTCAACTTCACCAAGCCTGGGTGGAGTTTTTAACCATCCTTTGAAGACCCGTTCAAACGTGATATTTAAAGCCTCCAAAAAAGGGACATATAGCAAAGCCTGAAAGATGGAAAAGATGGTAAACTGGTTGGTGGTTGAACCAATCCATTTGAAAAATATGCTCGTCAAAATGGGTTCATCTTCCCCAAGGATCGGGGTGAAAACGAAGAATATTTGAAACCACCACCAAGTAAAAAAGTGTCACATACACCCAGCACTCTTTACTGATTTTACTTTCTAATTTGCTGCTGTGCGAATAAAGAACTCATCAGAATGGATTTCAGTCAAACACACAGATTGCTAGGAATACGGTGGCGGAGCCCGGATCACCCATCTGGTGCCCCACCCCCCGTTTCGACTTGAAGACTGCTTTTGATGGGATCCCAC
This sequence comes from Breviolum minutum Mf 1.05b.01, assembly GCA_000507305.1. Lineage (NCBI taxonomy): Eukaryota > Dinophyceae > Suessiales > Symbiodiniaceae > Breviolum > Breviolum minutum. Next base: position 6,721 of record DF244899.1, on the reverse strand, counting down.
CTGCCCAGCATAGCCGAAGAGCGACGAAGTTGAAGAGAAGCCTAATCCCCATTGCAGCGGCCAATCCAACTCCTCAAATCAAACACTTGGGGATGGGGAATTTTGACAGAAACTGCAGTTCTGTCAAACAATCAGTCACAAGTGACCACTTAAGTTACAAGTTGATGGTTTGAGTCCAATTATTGAATAAATACCCTCCAGGAAATTAACATATCCCACCTGGGGAAAAGGAAAATCATCTTCAAAATGGCATTTTTGGGGGATATGTTAGTTCCCTGGAGGGTATGTGCATTTCATTTTGGATCACCTTCCTCCGATTTTGAAGGAGTAAAAATTCACAAACAACTAAAACTTCTGCTAACAACCACCTATAGATTACTAAAATATATTTAAAAACATAACCACCAACTGACCCCGGACCCAGAAAACTTCGTCTGTTTCCCCCCCAACCTCATGAGCGATTTGTGATCTGTATGAAGTGAATCATATTTCACGAACATGGATTTTAAGATCTATGTTTCCAACATCTCATCAAAAAAGACTTGAAACACCATTGTTTGTCATCTTCAATTTTCAAAATTGCTAAATCTCTAAATCGAACACATGCTGTTGTGTTGGTCAGTCCTTGGCTGCCTCAAGCAGTGCAAGCAGCAAAGCACACTTGGGCTGAGCAACCTAGCAGCCATCATCACACGAGGAAACACCGTAAATTCAACGCTCATTTTGAAAATATCAACTCGTTTCAACGAGAAAGTTGTCCAAAACCGATTTTTCAGGATCTCTGCTACTATGCGGGGTATGCTAGTTTTGGGGTGTCTAGAAGTCTAAGGCTTTGAGTTTTTTTGCACGTTGGGTGTTGACATATCCAAGCCATGGAATTGGGAAATTTTCTGTTCAAACCTTCCTTGAGGGGAAGGCAGCTGCTAGGGCCAATTGTATGATGTGTACCTACAAAAACTGTAGGTCATTTGAAAGAGAATGATGAAATTATACTGTATAGGCAAAAAAAAACATATCCTAATTCAATGTCTGAGATAGAGGTGTAAATATCACGTGGATTGAGTATACATTACATGTATCTAGATTCCAGATATGCGCATAGATGTGGCTGCATGACCATGGGTCATGTGTGCATCATATGCGCATACCTGAGAACCTATTTCGAAACCACAACAATGCAAACAGGTATCTTATACATCATACATCTACATACAATTTTACATCCATATGTAGCATATGTACAATACATAAATATACACAATTTGCAGTACCAGATTTGAGTGATGTAAATGTCAACATGTCAACACTTCCCATGAGTAATTAGAGCCTGTAAGGTCTGGTCAAAAAAACAGCATTATCCTTACCAATATAATATGTCAATCAAAGTTCACCAAGTCCCGGCAAAGAGTTTTCGCAACCAACGTTTGCACCCGCAAATTTGTACCCAACGTGTGTCACCGCATGAGTGGAAAAACTCCTTTCCGTGGACAATTTTTTCAACCCTTTAAGCTGATAAACGATCTCATGAAATCATTGATTGGTTCAAATGCAGGTGTTTTTGGATAAGATTCCAATTTTGTGGATTGTAATAATCCCTGGCCCTAGGTAGTTTCAGCTGTTTTTTTTGGAGAAGCCACCTTCTTGACATATTTGGTTCCCCCCGCCTTCTTCATTCTCTCCTCTGTCATGCCTCCCGGGTCAGCTAAAAGTGCGGGAACAAAAAAAATAGTCTCACTGAGGCAGTTCGGATCATGAAATAGATCTTGATTCTTGTTTCCATACCAAATAATATGCCCCCCAAATACCTAAATAATATGCAACTAGAATGCAATCCCCCCAAAAGGTCTAGTCAGAATAAACCTGCACAATGCTGCCTTTTTGGAAAAAGTTACAAAGACACAAATCCTCATCGTTTTTGTAGAGGAAATCGTGTCAGCTTCAAAAGGAAAAGAGTTTCAAAGACTATTACTACCCAGTAGGACTCATTTATCTGGTTGGTGGTTCCAACCCTTTGAAAAATATTAGTCAAAATGGAAATCTTCCCCAAGTAAGGGTGAAAATAAACAATATTTGAAACCACCACCTAGTTATGGTATATTTACCTACATGTGGTTGATTTTGATGGTAAATAAGTAAATACACCAGTCCCATGGATCCTATGAGAACCAAATGGCGCTGAAAAGTGTTGATTTACCATAGCAGAAAATGACAAACCACCTGAAAAATCTTCAACTGAGTTCATGAACTTCAGGGTTGGTGTCCCAGGGATTCGCAGGTTACGATGGTGATTTAAAAATCCCTATAGAATCAAGGCCAGTACAACCACCAACCACTGATCCCAAACAACCCATTTATTCTCACGGCTCAACTGTCGATGCCCTTTTTCAAGATGCACATTCCAGTAATCTGGCATGGCGATTCTGATTCCTCCAATTTTGGGGATGAGAATCTTGAGCCCAGTACCCCCAATGCCTGGGCAATAAGGGCGTGATTTTAACTGATTTTAAGTCATGATTCTCCCCTTAAAAAACGGCCTTCTGAAGGATAACAAGGCATTTTCCTAACAGGTGGAAAATTCCGCCTTGTGAAAAATATGTTGTCCAAGTTGTCCAGCTTCACACGGTGGGGACAAAAAAACGATTGAAGTTCGCCTTAAAATACGAAATAAATATAGCTAAAATTCAAAATTGGGTCCTGCCCAAACACTGGTGAACCAGTAGATAATTGAAGGTTAGTAAAGGTCCTTTACTAGGTCCTAGGCCTGCCCCAGGATTCAAACATGATCCCAATGTGTTGGTTCAGTTGGCATCCGAAAAAATTGAATCAGGGGTCATATGGGTGTTTCCAAAAATAGGGGTACCCCAAAATGGATGGTTTATAATGGAAAACCCTATTAAAATGGATGATTTGGGGGTACCACTATTTTCGGAAACACCCATATAGGGTCAAAACCCAACGGACTAATTATAATTACTCTCTTGGTTGCTTTATGACAAGCAAAGTAGCTACATCAGAGCTCATAAATCCAATTTTTATTTGCACATTTCAACAATGATGGCCAAAAAAAACACCAAAAAAAACAGTACAAGTATAGGGGGGACAAAAAAATCATGGATACAATCAATGCATATGATATACAACAGATGTGCTTCCCATCCCATCCCATCCCATCTCAACCCGGTTGGTTGAGTCACCTCCGATGATGCCATCGTCCAAGACCCCAGCAAGATGGAACACACCGTTGACATTCCGAACCTTTCGACGCAGCTGGCTGGTTGGCCACCCATGAATTCCTAAAATATGGTCAGGTCATGATGCCATGAATAAAATATTTCACAATCCAACATCCAAAAATCCTAAAAATAGTCCTAAATACCATGAGATACCTTTACAAAATATACATGTGTATATTATATATTTATATATGTACGTATATAGTATATCTATGTACAATAATGTACAATATGTACTTTGACCTATCTTCCGCTTTCAGGAAAGCTTCTCTTGCTATCAACTTGAAGCGCATCTGAAAGACGCAAAATTGACTTCAAATCCAGACATTTTTCCACTGCACCATGATGGGAGATTGAGTCTCCGCACATTTCCCAGAGCTTTTTTAAGGCTTTCCTTGCAATCCACTCGGTTTGCCTGATAGATGATAAGCCAAGATGAGAGTCCTGTTGTCCCATGATTGTTCTCATGCAACAACATTTACCAAGAACATCTGAGTTTGTACTGTAGTTTTGCTTGATTAACATTGGGTCAATGCCAAAACACTGGTTCACAGTGGATCATGCCAAAGGTTAATACAGGTCACTTAGTAAAAATAGTGATGATGAGGATCCCACTGTTAAGTACTAGGGTTTTTTCCGGAGGCCCCAAGGTTTACAGTATAATTGGAAGCGTTCCCATGCCCCCGAAAAAAATCAGGTATATGGGTGTTTCCAAAAATTGGGGTACACCAAAATGGATGGTTTATAATGGAAAACCCTATTAAAATGGATGATTTGGGGGTACCACTATTTTCGGATACATCCATATAATTGGAGGTCACCTCCCAATATGAAAAAAAAAAACGCCACGTCTCAGGTGGCTTCTTTGGACTTTGGACCACCCGAAACTTTCGGCTCCTTTGGAAGACATATAGGTTGCCATAGGTCCGTGGCGTTTGGTGGGAAGAATTCCCATCCGGATGAATTCCATGCACCCAAACTCTTCATGGCATTTTCGGAAGTTTCCTGGAAAGCCACAAGAAATTTTCCCCGTGAAAAAATATCTCATTAGTTGCAGATTTACACCCCCGAAATTTAACATAGAACCTGAGAATGGTGGTTTCCAATAGGAATCTCCTTTTCGAGGGGTTCATGTTCAGGTTCCATGTTAGTTTTCCAGGGTGTATGCAGATTTCACACCCCAATCATATCTTTGTTGACAAAAGAAACACAAGGAAACGCCAAACGGCGTTTTCAGACTCCACCCGAACCGACTCTCCAGTGACTCTCCCCGCGGAAACCGGCACCTCAATCACAGTGCACATGGCTAGCTCATCATCTAACCTGCTTTCCCCACCAAAATTGTATCGCATTTCTTCAATCTATTGTCCAACCATGAAGGGTGATCCCCGAGATCAACAGTGAACCATTGGGAGAGCTCCGCATTTTGGGACATGCAAAATCTTGCTTCGCATTTTCTGGTCCTTCCAGATCAGTGTCACACTTCCACGGCGAGAAGGCCGGGAAGGGTCTCAAAGGTTCTGCTAGAAAAATGTGTGATCCTTTTCATCAAATCGTATTGGTTGGTTAAATGTATGATGGATATTGCCCATGATGGAGTAGAATAGTCTGAAAAAAAAAACAAACCAGGTAGTACAATTCTCTCACAACAACAACAACAACAACAACAACAACAACAACAACAACAACAACAACAACAACAATTGAATTATGTTGAATATTTATCTATAAAGTAGACACAGCTCCCAAAAAGGTACAATATCTTAATCTATCTATTAATAGGTCCTGTATTTTGAAGGGAGCAAATTCGTTGGTCAAAGTTGAGTCGTTTCTGCCACCTCCCGTCCATTTGCCGTTGGTTTTCACCAGGTCACTTGCTCGAGCCCGCACGTCTCAGAAGGATCAGCTGACTTGGCTGCAACCCCTGCGGATAACACCGTAGGAAGCGGCAAGGCTGCTCATCTTGAGACAAAAAAAGACAAGTGGCTATATATAACAGTAGTGGATAGCCTTAGGGGTAGGTTGGTTGCCACGATTTTTTCCCCAATAATTTCACAACCATTAACCAACATTTTTTCCAGCCAAATGTTCAACC
>DF244898.1:0-22424 GCA_000507305.1 Breviolum minutum Mf 1.05b.01 | reverse complement strand
AACCATGAATTCCGTGCTTCTTGTCTTTCTTGTGCTGTTGCTTTTCATCAACCTATGCATCTGTTTATCTCCTTAATTTCTTATGTATTGTTCATTGATTTCCTTATTGACATTTAGCGTTTATTATTACTGAGTATTCTTTTCCTACCACAGTGATGGATGAAATCAGCAGATACAATTTCAATCATGTGCAACTTCGAATGCGGGTAGTTTGCAATATCTTCACTGCTCCCAGTGCTGTGTTACATCATATTCTATTTGCAAGACGTTTTTACAAAAGTCTGTGATTGAAAACCTATTCTTTCTGAAAAAACCATTGTAGTTCGTATTGTAGTAGTAGCAGTAGTTGTAGCGCTACTAGTGGTGGTACTAGTAGTAGTAGTAGTAGTAGTCGTCGTCGTCGTCGTCGTCGTCGTCGTCGTCGCGTCGTCGTCGTAGTCGTCTTTGTAGTCGTAGTCGTAGTCATAGTCCTACAGTCATAGTCGTAGTCGTAGTTGTAGGCGTAGGCGTCGTAGTAGTAGTAGTAGTAGTAGTAGTAGTAGTAGTAGTAATCAAAAGTAGGAGTAGTAGTAGTAGTAGTAGTAGTAAAAGTAGTAGTAGTAGTAGTAGTAATAGTAGTACTAGTACTAGTACTAGTACTAGTACTAGTACTAGTACTAGTACTAGTACTAGTACTAGTAGTAGTAGTAGTAGTAGTAGTAGTGGTAGTAGTAGTAGTAGTAGTCACAGTAATAAATAGTACTAGTAGTAGTCACAGTAATAAATAGTACTAGTAGTAATAAATAGTACTAGTAGTAATAAATAGTACTAGTAGTAATAAATAGTACTAGTAGTAGTAAATAGTAGTAGTAGTAATAAATAGTACTAGTAGTAAAAAAAAAAAGTAGTAGTAGTAGTAGTAGTAATCAAAAGTAGTAGTAGTAGTAGTAGTAGTAGTAGTAGTAGTTTCACAAAGACAAGCGCCAAATACTACAGAAAGGTCCCTGCCACATATATATATATATGTATGTACCTACACATATAGCCTACACCTATAAAGTGCATCATATTCAATGATAGATATATGAATATATCTACTGTAATATATCATCATATTTCATCATACGTATCTGTGTATACATATATATATATATAATCATGAATAGATAAATGTGCGTGTCTATGTGTCGGTGCACATTCCAAGGTCCTGGTTCCCTGCTAATAGTATGGACCCCCACACAGAACATCGGCGTAGACGTAGTACTAGTACTGAGAAGAATACTATTAGCTACTGCAACCACATGTACCGGCAACCCAATCCTCGGCTTTAACAAACCTACAAGGCCTTTCACCATTTTTCACCCCTGAAGCATCAGAATGGACTGAAAAACTTGTTTTTCAGCAAGTTTTCAAGTTTCATCTTGTAGAAATCGATTGCTGTAAGACTTCAAGCCAATGAAAGTTGTGTGTGTGTGTGTTGCTTGTTTATGTTGATGACCCTATTTTTGTTCATAGATATATAGATGGTTGCTCCTAAAAAGTAGGTTTACTGGTTTCTAACGGAAGCCCAGCTCCAATGTTGCGACTCACATCTACATATACTTCCATGAATGGTAATTATCGGCAGGTTGAAAACACATCCTTACATGTTTTTTTATCAAACCTCTTGATATGGATGATATGGATGAGTGGTTTGATGTTTCGAATTTGGAATTCCTGCTGGTAACAAAATGCAACAAATCATTAGAGTTGGACTTCCTTCCATACTTCCGGAGGTAGTTAGGCTAGCAAGCAAAGTGCCAGCCTCATCCCAAGTGGTGATTTTTTGGGGTTAGGATTGGGAGGCAGGCATGCTCCCTAAATTCAAGTGTGGAAATTTCTCAAGATTAGCTGGCCCCAAAAAAAAATGAATCAACATCCTTGCAGTTGGTAGAACAACCCATTCGATTTTTTGGGATGGGATGATGGGACCCTTTTTAAATTTTAGGAGTGACACCCATTGTCCACATATGCTCTACACCGAGGTGTGCCGCTGATTACGTGGCAGCTTTAGTGACGGACCTAGGTGTGGGGGGAAGTCCATCATGTTTCAATGGGTGAAAAAATCAACGGCAAAAATGCCCTGAAAAGGGACCATTCTAAAAGGAAATCTTCCAACCATCAAGTTTCGAGGGTTGCAGTGGGCAAAACACCCGCATCCACCCGCAGATCGAATTGTGGCCAAGTGTGCCTAAATGCGCAAGTTGTCAGTTTCTTTCGCGCGCGTGATATTTCCACGTCATCAGCTTCCATGTGATGCTGATGGAGAACTAGAAATTTGACTGCTTTGCAATGTTTCTTTTAGATATTGGGCTAGAAAGTGGTGTAGAATTTGTAGTGATTTGTGAAAAATGTTTGACAACTTTCCTATGGACCAATCGACCTTCGTGTTTGAATCCAAACAACAGGGGGAAGCCTCCATGATGCCCTGCCAAACCTTGCTTAAAAAGTTTGAAAATTGGTCGCCGTTTTTTTTTGTTGCTCCAAATCTGAAACATGTAAAAATCTGAGTATCCTCCTTGAAACTAACAGTTCGCACCTGAAAATACACCCCTGGAAAAGAGGATTCCTATTGGAAACCATCATGTTTGGGTGCGAACTGTTAGTTTCAGGGAGGGTATCCATGACACATTTGGATACATTTGGTGATTTGATTTTTCATGGTTGGTGTCAGGTCTTCCTGTCTCAATGGCAGATGTGGGAGTTTCCGCTGAAGAGTTGGAGGACTGCGCAAGGCGAACCATGAACGATCCGCTGGTGCAAAGCAATCCTCGAAAGATCAACGGCTGGGAAGATACTTGGCTCAGAAAGGCTTAATCGTTTTGGCGAACTTTGGACCTTTCCGTTTTATGGGGTATAAAACACCTTTAGGCCAACAGGCATTTTGGACATGTCTGTTTTATGTTGCAGCTTGGTTCTTGTTTGGGCCTTTCATGCTTGGGGATAAGTCCGCATCGGCGCCCTGGAAAGGCTTGGCGTTCATTCTGCCCAACATGAAGCTAAGGATGTGAAATCAATTCTGGAGCTCTGTGGTCCTTTCGCTGAGAAGCCTGCAACGGCTGCATAGGCATAGTTTGTTGGAGCAGCTCCTTCGGATCGAAACCATACCCACTGCGGGGGCTCAAGTGCCGCTCCGATCCTTTTCCTCGTAGAAGCAGACCCTGTCTCCTGGTGTTGTGTCATGCGCTAGTAGAAAATGAGACGTGAGCGATGATCCCGTTTGCCTTTCAAAATTGCTGCGGATTCAGAGGGAAGGGATGAGGAGGAAACAAGATTTTGATGATGACGAGGAGGAAAGGTTTCCAGAAATCATAACTTTTGGGAACCTTTGCAGGCCTTATGGGAATTTTCAGACGCCACAAATATCATGAATGACAAAAAGTAGACCAGGGCGTAATACGTCGAAAGAAGTTCCACTGAGCATCACAATGTTGAATCAATAAATGCATACTATACACATGCAAATGCATATATATATATACTATATATATTTAATATATACATGCAAGTATATTAATGTAGTAATATAGCTTCTTACTCAAACTTGACTAAAAGATTACTGCATCTCAGAATTTCGTGCCTTGAAAACCTATTCATTTTTCTATGTTTAGAAACCTATACCAGGAAGCTGTTTTGAAAGAATTTTGTGTAGGTAACCTGAAACCGAGGTCGCACATTTGCGCTCGCAGCTCTCGATGGCAGAAGCCCTCTCGGAGGTGGATGAGAAAATGTAAATTGCCGAGTCATAGGGTATACTATGGACATATCTATTCTGTATGTTTTTTCCTGACTAGGTCAAGAAATTCAGCAAGTGGAAATTCTGATAGTTGGTTTTTAATGGCGGTGGCAAAGTTTTTGAAACTTCTTTGAAATGCACTTTGAGGTTATTTCTAAAGATCATTACATGGCGGTCTACAGTCGTTTTGAACCAAAATAACAACACCCCACCTTTGTTTCGCAACATGGCCAGACAGATTCACGCGGCGAACTTTTTGTGTTTTTTGTGTTAAGAACATCTGCATGTGGATACATGCGGTGTTTCCAATTCGGACTTGCAAATCACCACACACCACTGAAATTGGTCAGAAAATTGGCGTCAAAATTCTCAAATCCCAAGTATTTGGCATCGACTTGTTTGTTGGCATGACAGTCAACCCCTTGGACTGACAGGTTGTCGAATGTTGTAGTCACATCGAGGGTCCTGTACTACAATAGCTCAACCAACTAAAAAAAATGTGAATACAGAATACATAGATTCAGATCAAAGACTATGGAAAAGCCAAGCAGTGCAGCCCATGGTTCCAGCCATGATTTGCATAGAAATTATGGGTGTTGCCACTGCGACCCCGGGTTTCAGGATCCCAATGCTGCAGCAGCAATTTCATCCATCTTAGATGCTACGCGCAAAGACCGCGGAGCGGAGGTGTGGCTCGGTATTGGCTGTGGAGGTTGGAAATCCAAGGTGGTCGTCCCCAATGGAAATCCAAGCCCTGGCTTTTTCTCAAAAAAATGGATGGATTTTCCTGAGAAAGGTGGTTGTGTTTTGAGGGATGACACTGTGAAAGCTAAGGGTTTCACAAAGGGGTCGGATTCGGAGTGTTTTGACTTGGCATGGTGGCTTTGCTTGATTTTCAAAACTTTTGACAGCTGGTGTATGTTGAATGTGGATTTACATGATGAATTTAGATGAATTTAGATCCATCTACATGCCGTACCCCATCTCTAAAGAAACCATTGCTTTTCGGTCACCTTTTGGCTTCCAGCATTCTCGGCATTCAAGTGGCCGCGACCTTGCGTGCCAGCGCACGTAGGCGCGGTAAAAATGGTAAAAATGGGTTCTCTTTTAGGTACAACGAGGGGTTGGAGAATGATCACTACCAAAAAATGCATGTTGCATGAGTTTTTTTGGTCAATGGTGATTTTATCCAAGAAAAATGGTTCTTTCAACACTTTCTCATGATGGTATTCTTGTGAAGTTTGCTAAGTAGGTTTCATTTGAAAAAAAATTGAAAAAGATCCCATCATCTATCAACATTCGGAAGAGGAAAAAAAACTGTCCAGGCGACGTAGGGGCTGAAGGCGATGTTGGTGCAAGACAATTGTGATGCACGACCAGGTGCATGAAGAAAATTTCAAGATAGGGACGTCAGGGGATAGATGTGCATGTGAAAATATGTATATATATATATATATGTGTGTGTGTGTGTGCGTGTGCTTTTGTATATACAGGATATTTCCTTGTGGTGCCAACGGGTAAGTGATATTTTGTTGATGTTCATGAAGGGTCACAGAAGTAACAAGGGTCCACTGACATCATGAAAGTATAGATGTATTTAAATATATATTTTTACATGTATAGTATAATATATCATCTATATATGCTCACAACTGACTCCTATTATTGAGATGGCTCAACTATTGACGCTTCAATTTTTGCCATTTGGTTCATTCCCAAGCTTAGGTGGATTGGAGATGATGCATGGCTCTTCAGAGGCTGGTTGCCTTTGAGTTTGTTTGTTGTTCATGCTGCTTGGGTGAATAGAATATAGTTTTTGATTGCATGGAATCCTCCCAACTCTGAATCAAATTGATTCAACTTCACGAATTGGTTTGAAAAGATTTACTGTATTTTTAAAAAAAAACGGGATTGCTGGATTTCTGACATGGATTTGAACTGCGAATTGGTGTTTTTTGCAACTTTACTTGGCAAAGGAGCTCTGGAACATGAACGATTTTCCAGGCACTGCCGATCTTCATTGCTGGGAGGTTGTGTTGACAACGGTGTCGCAAAACAATGGTGCGGGCCCAGTCACCTCTGGAAGAGTGACTCCTTGGTAGTATAGATATACGAAACCATGATGACATCACACACAAGATATGTACTGGTAGTTGTTATATATATATATATCCATTTTCCGTTTGGTTTCAAAGTAATCCTCATGAAGACAAATCACTTTCAACCATCATTGTCGTTGATGTGAAAACTTCACCGTTTGTAGTTCCTTAGTGGCTCTGCGCGATCGAATTTTTTGGTTGACAGGCCAAGAACTCAGAAGATCAACAGGTTTCCTTTGGGAGACAACGAACCACGTTGAGTTTCTCGTTTTGAAACTCGAAACTCGGGGGCCAAGTGTTCTCCGGGGGATTCCCCACACAAAAAATAGCACCAAGGTGCGACTTGAGACGAAAAGTGGTACGTTGCACTGGCACAAAGGCCACAGTGGTCACACAGCCCATGCTTACCAGAGATGATGAATGTAGCATCTTCCTGAAAGTGGCGCGTGCTGGTGGCACCTTGGGAAAAACGTTTTTGGAGTTTGATTTGGACGTGATTGGTGAATCAACAAAACCTAAAGGAACTTCATCTTCACAACTTTTAGGGATGTTTTCTCAAGACAGGATTTCTTGCATATGAGCAAGCTCAAAAAAAAGGAAAAGGGCAGTTCAATTTAGTTTGGTGGGAAACATTTGCACAATTTGTGCACAAAAAAATCCGGTGACACTCTCTTTGTCACACTGTGGTGGTGAAGCAGTGAAGCGACCTTTGTTAGATGGATCTCATTCGGAAACCAACCAGCCCCGTTGAAGGTTGACTTTACGCTACATGGGTTTTGTATGGTTTTGTTGCTTTGGTTGTTCCAAATTGTCGCATGTTTCACCGATTTTTGAGGAAAGCTAGTTAGTAGATGGTCAAAGTGTCGATTTCAAGGAAATGGTGAAATGTCACCCTGATTTCGGGTGTTGTTCTGGCAGGTTTTGGAGAAAAATGCAAGAGCACCACGCATACGTGAGAGTTAGAATCAAATCCAAGCATGGGGCAAAATTGGATTTAAAGTGCTGACTAGATGCTGCTTGCTGTTGTTTCTATGCTGCTTCAAATTTTAACTTGGTTCTTCACCAACTATCAGATCTAGAAGCAACCTGTTTTTATCTTGTTTGATTCCAAGAAGGAGATTTTGCACTGGAGAAATCACCTGTCACGAGAAACTTTTCCCGTGACACAGGGTCGCAGTTCCTCCCGATTTTTCCAACTTACTGAGCCGCAAACCCAAAAATTTAGGGCAAGAGTTTTGAAAGAACACCTACGGGACCCAAGCATGTCCATATACAGTAAGAGCTTCCCTTCTCCAAATACATCATTCGTGCTTAATCAGTAAATGTTTCAAAACTTGAAACCCGTATTTTGCTAAAAGTAGGGCAATTTGTTTGGAAACCGCCATCTTTTGCCAGCACATCTGTACATCATGATTTTCTAGAGGCAGACCTGCAGTTCACCAAGGAAAGCAAGTTCCACTCACCTTTGGCATAGTGGATGGAGAGACTGATGGATGCTCTTCTGCATTTGAGCATTGTTTGGTGCCACCCAAAAACCTGGCATGTTGAAATGTTGCAGGAATATCTGTAGATCATAAGCGACCTTGCATTTGAATCATTTGATTTGATCTGTAGATGTTAATGTCAAACAGCTTATGATGTCACGTTTTTTTTGTTGCCCCTAGTTTTTCCACTTCTACATTCTCCACCTTCTGATACTTACCAAGTCCCGCAAGTCCCCAACCCCCAAGTTGTCATTCCAGTTTTTTCAAGGTGTGCAGCAAAAATTTGGAGACACCGCATGGCCAGCTTCCTTTGGTGCGGTATGCATCCGGAAATCAGGCAAAATCCTACATGGTGGCACCGCCTGTGGCCCTGCACCTGGTGTGTGTGATGGAGATTTGGTGAGGTCCCGGACCGACAAAAGCACAGGGTTTTCTAAGTGGGTTTTTTAGGGTTTGGTAAAACCAGGGATTTAGACTGAGACTCCTTCAGGAATACTGAAAGATGAAATTGCATGTCAAAAGATTGGCATTTTCGAAGTTTAAATTGAAAATGGTGCATGCTGAGTGCATGTTCCACTGTTTCAGAAAATCCGTTTTTGTTTTTCAAAGTGGTTTTTTCCCCTTATTGTTTCCATAGATTAACCAGCTTCAGTCCATGGTTGTGGGTTAAGAAAACGCCACTCCGCCAATTCACCGTTTCGGCAGTGAGGCTACAGGTCAAAAGGGGTGGATACGTCGCCTTGTTCAAGGGCAATGCACAGATTGGCACTTGCATGGTGGGCGGCAAAGGCGGGCCGAACTTTGTTCGTGTTAAAAATGGAAGCTTCCACTTCCAGCTGTTGTCCAATTGAGCAACCCCAAACAGGATATGTTGAAAAGTTGACATAGGCAACATAGGCGATTCGGGTTGTTTTATGAAGGATGTGTCTTCTTTTCTCAAGGTTGCCGACGACATCTTCACCAGAGAGATTTTAGGATCTAACAGATTTGCCTGATGTCAAGCCAAATAGCTAAGATTCAAGGATCAGATATAAGTCACCTGGGACTCCATACAGGTGTCAATGAAGCTGTGACCCAAAAATCTCATCTTGAAGAAAAATCACTGAGGTGAGTTTCGTATTGCTGTGACCTTTCAACAGGAAGGGCAAGAAGTGGAGATTTTGGAGCAAGCTCCAGATCGTTTTTGCCAGGTGAGTATCGTCCAGGAGGGCAATGTTGGTATTTGCAAGAAGTTTTAAAAGGAAAGAAACTGAGAAGTCATGACATGTTCATCTTTCAACTGGAGATCTCTGAAACCATACTTTTGAGTTAGAACTTCAAAAGGCTGGGACGGATGTGCTGCCAAATCACTTAAAGTACCCAAGAAAAATAAATGAATAAAGAGACAAAAATTTGCAAACACCCACCCCTACTCTTGAAGTAAGAACCCCCTATAGCTAAAGCTATGAGGGGAAAAGAAAAGAGCTCAGTTGAAGCACTTAGCACTACTGCCCTGGTTTTTTCTGGATAAAGGATCGCTTCGTGGAGGGGGCTTCCACCTTCTTAATGGGCATCACTCAAAATTGTTGGGATCTTGGAATGGCACTCCATGGATGTGTTTCTTTCTAATTTATCTAGATCGTTGGGGCGAATCTTAATTTCCAATATCTCAGTTTACTACAAATTATTTATCATATATCATATATTATCATATATCATATCTCATATCTTAAGTCATGCCAAAGGACAATCAAGTTTTTCTTGAATCAGAAAGCTATTTTTAAAAAAAATAGCATGCCTGTGACCTCTACTAAGGTGGAGAAACCTTCAAAACAGAGGTTGCGCCAGCTCTCTCAGAGAAACGCAGGTGGCTATCTTTGGAAATGCCAACCTTGTGTCTGTTGAGAAGACCAATGACGTTCCAGTTGCGTGAGGTTTCAGCATCAGTTGCTGAGACTAAGCCCAACACAAAAAAGGCCCCCTTGCAGCGATGCGAGTGGTCCAAAGTGGTTTCCTTTCTTTGAAGGAAAGCGCTGTCAAATCTCAGGCGCATGAGAGCACCTGTGCATACCTCCCAAGGAGGGTCAACAGCTGGTGTTACGCTTCAATGCATTGCATCATTTTCAACAGGAAGTCCTGAACTCACTTGGCCACTTGGGCAGAGTTTGTGGTCTTCCTGTGGGCAGGGGCTTGAACTTACATTGGAATCATTTTAAGAGTTTTCCCAGTTGCAGTGCACGGCGTAGCTGTATTACATATACTGATTATATGAACCTATTTTTTGCAACAATCTATACATGTACATTTATGGAATTACTTCATCTTGGTCCTCCTGTCCTGGTTCATTTATCGCTTCCCCCGCTTCACGTACTCACTCGAGCATCTCTTTGTTCGTTCACATGTTCCTGGTTTACTGCAAAATCTCAATATCATCGAGAAAGGTTTAGTGGGGCAGTTTAGGACAACTGTAGTTGTTCAATCCAATCATCTACGCTTTTTCATTCATTGCCTAGAAACAAGATAGAGCTGGAAAATAAGATCATTTCTATAGCAGTCGATATCTTTCCGTCTTCCCTGTCCAAGTCAAGCTGCATTGGTTCTTGAGCAAAGCTTGTCGAACGCTTCATGCCACCAGGGTATGGTAGTGATTTTCTCCCAAGAGAACCAAATGCAGCATGTCATGCGACGAAGAAAAAGTTACAGCAGATTGCCTTGACATGGAAATGTCGGGTAAACGGGCAAATGTAGAGGCAAGGTAGACATCTTCAAGAGACGTCATGATATATATATATATATTTACATCTTTATAATATATATTTACATATATTATACATATATTAATTGTATATATGTATATATGTATATATGTATATATGTATATGTATATGTACACACTGTTTTTGTTTTGTTTGGATTTATGCCATCAGCATTGAGAAAGAGAGAGAGAGAGGGAGAGATGTTTAGATATGTTTTCTTTCTGTCCGGAGATGACACTGCTTCTTAGGCAAGCGTGAGAAGTAAGAGGAAGCCTTAGACAACTTGAGCATGAAGAAAGCGAGATTTTTTCCGCATAATTTCAAGTGTTTTAATGATGATTCTCAGCTTCGTGGCTAGGCATCCGAACATTTGGATCCATTTTCGCCGTTAGAATAGATAGATTGTGATAATTTCACAGTGACTTGTCAGCAACTTCCATTGTCGGGTGTGGTGTCATGACAGTCGCTCCTTGAACTGGCAGGATTTGAAATATCAATTAAGCGAAGAGCAGGAACTAGTCAATGCCTCAGGGTGGCCACCCTCACTCCCGCAGAATTGCTGCTTGCTCCCCACCCGTTTTTCTTCTCCAGCCTTCCAAAAGAATCACCTACTCAACATCTACTAGTGACACATGGCAACGAAAATAAGAAATGTAACTCCAGGGTCAGAGAGAATCGATAGAGAATTGACGTTCCTTCATATAGGAGACTTTCAGTTTCTCTTCGTTTTCAGTTCCTAATGACTCCTAACTTGCAAGTCCTGGCACAGGGTGATAGTAAAAGGTGGGCCACTGGCCAGCAAGCATGATACCAACAATCCCACAATAATTAATCTGCTCATCTCTTTTCATCTTATTTCATTTCGGGACAGGGTCCGATAGTATCCTGAGTTGAGTTGGAAGCTGATGTTGCTTCCGAGGTTTTTACCGTAGACATCCACATCTCGGAAAGATATTTATGGGGGCAAAAAAATGCATCTCAAAATTTCTGGGTGTGTTGAATAGCTTTGGGGGCAAATTTAGATGTTGTGAAAAGAATTGTGATGGTTTTTTTGCAGCCCTCAAGGTTTCTGAAAATATTGAGATTTCGAATTTGCCAGCTGCAATCTCTTCCAAGGTGGTCATTATCTTGCATCTTAAGCTTTGCAAAAAGCATGTCTGCCAGCCTCGAGGTTCGCCAGCTGAAACAAGAACTAGAAGAAGCCAAGGCCCAACAAAATACATGGAGAGACATTGTGTGTTTTTGTTTTTCTGCTTTTCAGAGCAAAGGGCAAAGTGTAAAAAAGCCTGTGTCTCCGGTGGGTGGCTTAGAAGCACACGTGAGGCCGTTGTTTGTTGTAACCTCGATGTGTTATTTTACCTTCAACGGAGTAACTCCAGGCGTTAAATTCAACGCTTGGACATCAAAACAATGATGATGAGCTGAAGGAAAGTCAGGGAGCCTCAGTCGTGTAGCCTCAACCCTTTGAGCCATCGGGATAGTATCAGGAGGGATAGCAACACCGAGGTGTAGCCGAAGCTGCCCAATGGGTTTGGGTGCCTCAAGTTGGTCAAAAAAAAACTGGCACCGAGTGCTGGGAAGAGCCGTAAGGAAGCCATGGTGATATGAAACCTTTCAGTGATATGAATGGGGGAACCAAAAATGATGGTTACTTCCATGCTTATTTGCATACATACATGTTCCTAAATATCTCAGAGATTTTTGCGAATCCCTGTCCAATCATGAATAGCCTAGGTGGTGCTAGACTTTGACTCGATCATTCAGCCAAATTCAATCAAATTCATACATATTCAAAATTCACTACAGCCTAATGTTGACCTCAACCCCATGTGACAAGTGGTATGGCGACTGCATGATCAAAATGCATATTGTAGGTGTACAATTGTGTATGTGCATATGCTATCATATGCTCATGTAAGAGTAGATGAGTATGTATATCTAGATATCAATAATATGTGCTCATGGTTTGTTTGATGGATTTATTTTTCAAGTTTCGCCCAACCAAAAGGTAAATCCACTTCGGTATTTGTTTGTAGCTTGCTCCAATAGAATCAGCTGGTGCATTTCTGAGGCGAAGGTGGCTACGACTCTGCGTGAAGAAATGGAGGTATCGAACTCGTGAAAGTGGCTGGTGCAAGCATTCTTTTGGGGATGCGAACCGAAACATTGGGAACTCAGAAGATATCTACCATAATTCTACCATATAAATCCATCATAAACTGTTGCACGATTCGGATTCCATCCTTATTGTATTTTTTTTCCAATGCTAACTCCGCCTGATGAGTTCATCTGGCAGCCAGACCTTTGGACGAAACGGTCATGCGAGCAGCTAACTGGCTTGGCTTAAAAAATCCAGATTAAGAGATGCTTCTAGCCGCTAGAGCCTAGAGTTTTTCATCCTTTTAGTCATCACTCATGGATTGTGGGGCAATGGGGGAATGCATCCGCAGTGTCATAGCTGCTCAGTGCAAGATTCTGTGAAAAAGATAAGTCTTTTTTTCGCAGCCTGAAATTCACCATGTTGCGCGTTCCTCGGCATGGGGAAGGAAAAGTCGATGGATGGGCGAGTAGTCTGAAAATTCTGAAACGTTTGTACATTTACAGTTTACAGTTGCCAAGTTCGAAAATGCCGCAAAAAAAAAGGTGGTTGAATCAAACATTTTTTGAGGTTCTTGAATCTTGATGAAAACTTGATGCCTGATATACCTGTATATCTCAATTTTATTCAATGTAAAGTAGTATGCTTCAAACATTTTTCATCATCCCAAATTCAATGGACATTTCATGTAGACCTTGTTGCAACATGTTTCCAAAGTCATTCATTTTTGTTCCCCCAAGATTGCTGTGATTTTGATCCAGCTCGCAGTGGCCGGTGCGCAGCAACTTGGCTGGGTCTAGGGTTCAGAAGGGGTCGCTGTGGGGGGAATTTGGTGCAAAAATCTTAAGACATTGGTATTGACAGTGTGTTCCAGCAAGAAAGGCTCTAGAACCCTTCGGATTGTCACCCAAGGTCATGGAGTTGGGTGATTTTTTTTCGCTTCCGGCTGTGGTACATGATTCCTCTTTCAAAATGGTGTGAAGGGCAATCCATTGTAACATATTTTAACATTGTATTTCAGTGACTCAACTACTAACCGTTGGCAGGTATCAAGCTCTGGCAAAAAATGCCATGTTTCAGCTTTCCTCATAAAAAAGTCTTTGGTGAGTTGATGTGGAATCTAATTTTTTGTGCTCCTGGGGCGCCTGGATTCGAGTTTCCAATGATTTCTCGAATTTTGTCCATTCAATGGACCGTTTTAGCTCTCAAAAGTGTTGACCCTCACCGCTCCCGATTATGTCATTATGTGAGGTGCACTGGAGTATCAGTCCTGACCGTTGGAGTGGTTTCAGAATTTCCATCTTGCCTGGGCAATTGCAGCAATCTCTGTCAACCTCTTGACACTGTTGTAACAGAACCTCGGCGCATCAACGGAGGACCGGAATTTGTGCACGCCTGCTGCGGATGAAAAAAATCTCTCAGGCCTATGCCATGAACCCAGACGCAGAGAATGCAGCCAGACTTGTTTGCAACGATAAAGAGGCGCCTCCGTAAAGAAGGAAAAAAGGAAAAACATCTGCCTTTTACATCACGCCTAGGGATGTGATAACATGTGCAGGATTGGAAAAGAAAGGCTTGATAGTAAAGTTTATGAAAATGTGCATAGTAATTAACAGAATCTTATATTTGTAGTTCCATCATCATCCAGCGAGGATTCCTTAGAAACATTAATCTTACATTTGCATCTTGAGATAAATCGTTTTGCCGCTTTCAGAAGCCAATCTCCACATGTCCAAGTCCAACTTGTCAGGAGTGGCTTTGTGCAATTGTGACAGCTCCAGACGCGTGCCTTCCTTTGGTGGCTGGAGCGGAGGATTTGATAACTGGTCTTGCGAAACCTTGCAGCAATTCGGAGGAGTTCAACACGTGGCGTTCAATGGTGGGTTTTTTAGGGTAAAATTTCTCTTTTGTGAAGATCTCCAACCTCGGTCCGGTTCGCTTGAGATGCCAAAGCCAAGCAAAAACCAAACGAGTCTCCTTGTCGCTTTGATATCTGAAAGATGCTAGTTTTTTTTGGGTGAGTGTGCCATATTCTTCAGACGCTAAGCCGCTAAGTTAGATTATGTTTGATAGAAAACTTGTGGAGTGGCAGCTGGCATAGCAGGATCCAATTTTGTTGATGGAGTTGGTGAGAAATAATAGGTATACTGCAAGAATTGTTGTTTGATGTTTGCTCCCCAAAGAAAGAAACATGTCGCATCTTGGCAGCGAAAATCATCATCCAATCTGACCCTGCAACCAAGGATCCCACGTACTTCTGATACTTTGGATGCCTATTGTGCCTGGACAACTTGGAAGTTGGTAGAACGACCCACTGAGGTCACTTCAAAAAAATCCTCCTATAAATCTGGTTCTAATTTACATGAAATCATCCAGGTACAAGGGAGTGGTGGATGCATTCTTATTTCTTAAAGTTGGCTTTTTCTAGTGGAGGGTCATGTAAGATCCCTTATGACAGAGCCCTGAGGCTCTGCTACCACTAGGTATCTCAGCGCTCCCCGGAGTCATGACAAAGGTTGAAAAGTCACAGCGGAGTTTTTTCGGGGCTGGAAGTGATGCAACGTGCAAGAAATAATTGATGAAAAGAACATGTTTAAAACATGTTCACCTAGGGCGCAGCATTTGAGCAACCACATTGTGTTGCTCTTCAAGAGGTGACAAAGAACCTGCAGCCTTATTTTAATCATCCCTGCAAGGGAAAGGAGCCCGGGATGTGCAGAAGGCGACGAGGGGGTCCCTGGCGATTGCTCTCACCGTGTCGAGACGACTGAGAACCCGATTCTCAGACACGTTGCTCTCATTGCCCTCCCCTACTGCAAAGTACCACCTGACTGGAACGAGGCGTACAACCAAGCATGTTCCAAGAAGACGCTTAGGTTAATCCCTTCCAGTGCGGAAACGCGGATTTGGGCACAGAGGCACGATCTATGCCAGAGAAACTCTGTCACCTGGACACCAATATCTTCCCAGATCTCTCAGGAGTGAGATGCTAGTGGCGCGGTGTATTCCAGGGAGATGATTCCTTTTGCAGGATGTTATCCAAAATGCTCGGCAAAGGCCCACCTTTGCCACTACGAAACAAGCTGCTTCAGGATTCTTCGTAGTCCCGTGACCTCCCATCACCATCCCCTTTTCAAGTCCAATCTTGTTTCGTCAACGGTGTGCCCTTTTTGTAGACGTGAGACTCCGGGTTTTTTGTTTGGGCACGCCTCTCTTCTTGCAATGTTAGGCTTTCCTACCCCCTTATCATAAAACCTTTTTCACTAAGGGGGCCGTCCCTACTGGGATAGCTTTTTGCTGCAGCTTGCTTGTAGATTCGGTGCCTTAGATGTTCAGCAAGGGTAGGAACCACAGAAGATGTTGGATAGAACCATCCATACGTTGCACATCCCTCAGAATGTCGGCCGTGGTCCGGGGGTACTATTGCGTGTCTGTGGCGAACGCACGCCCTTTGCCTCTGGTAGTCTGTTTGAATGTCTTGCGGATGAACTAACCTTTTCCCTCCTTGAGCCCCTTCAACATCAAACTCGATTTCTTTTCCCGAACAATTCCACTCCATGTGCCTCGATCTTTTGTTGCTCCTCCGCAACATCTTCTAGGCCTTTAGACCATGCCCTCCCCCTTCATGATTCAGGTTCCTGACACAGAGGATGATTTTGTTCCCAACACGCCCTTCATTCCTGTTCATCTTTCTGATGATAGATATCCACGATTATCCACGACCTTCCTTTGGGGTTCTCTGCTGTTTTCTCTTCCGTGCCGTTTCACGCAGGGCCGTAACGCGGTTTCACTCCTTGGTCCTTCAACTTGTGGTACTGTGGACAATGAGTACTCGGTTTTTTGATTTTAATGAACCAGGAGAATGATTGCACCACTACGCAGATGCTGTGAGCCAGCTCGAATGAGCAAGAAAAAAAAAAATAATATATATATATGTATATATTTATATGTATAAGTATATATAAAGATACATATTACAGATTTCTGTAAACATTTTGATATTTATATATGTACATATCAAGCACCTGTTTATAGTAGTGAACCAGCTGAAGGAGTGCTATTCGAATTTGTTCGGGCTTGTCTTTCAATAATGATAGATCCGCACCGGACATGAAAGTCATTGATTTTGAAAGTTCCTCCAATCCCCGAAGCCTCATTGCGCAACACCCTCGCAACATCCTTGTAATGTGTTTGGCTGAAACAGGTGAGGCACTTGCCACCACCACCACGACGACAACCACCGTGATGGCAGATTCAGGAACGACGACTTTCTCTTTTGTTGTTTCTTTCATCGTGATCGGGGATCAGTATCAAGTTGATAGCCGAATAGAAGGACGTTAGTGTTTAGATACTCACTTATCCTTGTTTTTTGTTGGGTTCGAAGGAAGAAATGGATGGCCGAGGCTGAATTTGACACAAAATTGGAACTTTTGTAGAATATTTGGGACATACAAGTGAACATTCATAAACCTTCTGAAAGTTTCTTGAATATTTGTACATACCTTTACATCCCATCAGAAACACTTGACACAGGTTCTCTGAACTTGAGTTCGACTTTGGCTCTGGGTTTTGTATCTCGTTCTTAAAAAAGAAACGCCAAGCAGCTCCCAAGTGTAGCGGGGAACAGCTTTCTGTGGGTTGGAAAGTTGATCATAAGCCTTTTAAGAAATGAGAATTTTGATATATATTGAGGCCTGCAGTGGGAAAACGTAGATAATCATCACTGTTTTACCAAATGACCTTTATTCATCTGGAAAAAATCCACTGTCACAGTTTTTAGGCAGGACCCAAATACTGTAACATATACAGGCCATTTTTGCAAGCCCTTTTTCTAGGCCTGGATTTTTGTTTGTTTTGATGTTGTGCCTATTTGTTTTCTGATAGGTCCGCAGATTTCACCAATCTGCTATGGCGGGGGATTTCAATCCAGATATGTTAATTGACAGTGTTCAATACGTCAAAATAAATGCTGAATTTTCCAAGTTTGGCACCTAGTCACCACCTAGCATGTATACACCCCGGTAATGAAATTCACCATGGCCCTCAATTGGTTAGCCGGATTTCCTTTCATAATATGGATTATTGGAATGATATTTTCTCGGTTTCAGTCATCTTCAAAAATTTATCCTTTGTTTATTTCCTTTCTCCTCACTGGATGTTTCCTGCAGTTTTCTGACTACCCCAAACTTGGTAGCAAATTTCGTGAATTCTTTTGCTAACTGTGTGCCACGTGATAAATTCTCACAGCTGAAACGGCTTCCGTGGGACGAAACCTTGAGGCCTGGGGATTCGGAGTATTGTTGAATCTACTGAGTTGAGCTGAGCGGAGCCGGCTGGCCGTGGACTGCTGCAGCTGATTTGCAAACGAAATTGGCGCGATATGGTTGTGTTGTTGTTGTTGCTGAAAAATCTTGGCATCAGAAGGAATCAGGCAAGATCAAGCACTATGCCTTTATGCTTTGGGAACACAAGCCCTGCAAAAAAAACATTGAAAGAACCCATTTTGAGGGCTCAAACCTTGTTGCTAGAATTTGCGTGAGGCCATTTCGTTGTGAATCGCCAGCAGTTGCGCTTGAAATAGTAGGGTTGGAAGGGCGATGTTGGGTGGAAACCACTTAAACATGACTAGCTATCTACCTATGAAAACCAAACTTGCGTGTGAAGTCAGTGGGCCAGGCTTCTTCAATGTTACGCATTCCTTGGCATTCGGCCTCCAAGCTACATGCGACCACATTGCCACATTGCCCAGCTTGACCCTTGTTTTGCGCACCAAAGAACCTTCAGAACTTGAGGGCAGATCCAACAAAAACGTTGGAAAAAAGGCATAAAACGGCCTTTTTCTCATATGATTCCTTGCACCAACATGGACTGAGCTGAAGAAAAAATAAACGTCAGAAAAGAGCCACAAGTTTTGGAAAAGTCCAGTTAGTCTATGAAGTTTCAATAAGTGAATCACTTTCTGACTCTTGTTGCAAGAAGCCCAAACACCCTGACACTTGCAGGAGGCGCTTTCTCAGAAGTCAACCATGAGCATGTGCCACGATTTCAGTGGGGCCCCTCAGATTCCAACCGACTTTTTAAGCTCAATGTCGTTGCAAACTTAAGGTTCAGAAAAGGAAAACTCGCGATTCTTCGGCATTTTCGACTTCAAAAGTGAGTTTTACAACTGGTGTAGTTTGAAAGTATTGTGTGTCATGTTATTTTCAGATGATGGTCAATTTTGCTGGGCTCTCCATTTTCTACCATACCCGTGGTTTTTGTGGTATCCTGTATCACCCATCTTTGCAGGAAGCCCAGGGGCGCAGGGAATAGGAATAGAAGCTGGTTTCCACCCAGCTTTTGCCAAATGGATTGGCTGATCAAATTTTGGAGGAATTCCCTATTTTCGATTCACATAAATAGCTGGGGACCCCACCGTTTCTGGTTGGATGACAGTATTTTTCCTGGATTATAGAGTTGTTCGTTTTTCTTTGGATCTGATATTCCAGCTTTGGTAGGGCAGGTACATCCATGACTTGAATGCTGGAAAGATCCAAGATTTTGGTGATGTGGGACTGACAGCAAGGTGAGGTTCAATGGACAGAATAGTTGCATGGTAGCAAGATGTCTCACTCACAGTTCGCCCGCATGAAATGAATTTGCAGAGAAGAGAGAGTTTTTTTACTGGTCATTATACTGGTCACACGTCATGAGGAACACAAGACTGCACATGAAATGACTGGAAGCAGCATGAAATCAATATATAGATCAAGTCAACAAACTGAATCAAAGGACCTCAGTTTAAAGGGCGTAGAGTGCGTCTTATCGTGTCTTATCTCCATCTTGGGGACACGTGAATGCAAGTCGCGCTCTCGTTGGCTTTCCTGCATGGCTCTGCATCCGAAACGTATTCAGCAAAGACCCTGGAACATGTTTTTCTGGACTTGGCGCTTCCCTTGCAGGCGCGTGGGGAATCCAGTTTTCCTTCCCTTCCGAATTGAAATTGACGGCAATTCCGAATTCCAAAGAAGTGAAGATTAAAAAACTCAGACAGAAATGTCCTGAACATGTCATGGCCAATCGTTTGACGTTGGTTGCCTGTAGGATTCAGACTGCCAGTGTGGTGGCCCTTGGGCCAAGTTCCACAAGCTCTTGAATTTTACCTTTGCTCACTCCTCTGGAAATCTGGCTGGTGGTATTTCAAGGCCTTTACAGTCGCTGTGTTACGAACAGGCCTTACCAATGCTAAGATCAGTTCTAAGCCCTATTCTTCATACAGATGGTGCCTTGAAACAGGCAAATTTGGGAGCCATGATGACTTCAGAATACATGCATTTTGGTGAGCATTATTGTCCCTCGGGGCTGGTTGCTGCCTTAAGTCTGTGTGCTGCTGTCCATGTTGATAAAGCACGAGAGATGGAACAGATACGCCAACTCCGGCCAGAAGTGATACCCAAAGTGGATCCTTTAGAAACGGAAGAGGCTGATGAAAGTATCAACTGGCAACTGGCCCTGGGTTCATGGACAGAACTCCTTCCCACAGGTTGTGAACGACATCTTTCATGTCTAGCATACCAGGAAGTGTTGTTGGCTTTACAAACGATTCGCTATTGCGGCCTGTGCATTACAGAAAAGGAATGGTTCTTCACTGCTGACGAAGTGAATGAGAATGCAATTCGTTGGCTTCGTTGGTTGTGGCAGCGTGGTGCTTACACAGTTCCACCGTTGTGGGAAGGACCATTCTCTGAAAAACGTGCGCAGCCTGCCATGCCCTGGCGGGTGGCAGGTGCCTTTGCAGGTCCTTCCCGTGGAGCCCCAGAAGATGGCTCTGGTGCGACTGAAGTCTTGCGAAAGTTGGCAGCACAGTGGAGACCCAAGCAAGTTACTACAAGAAGATACTTGGGATTACTTGGGAAGGCTTTTGAAATAGCTTGCATGTTTGTTGTTCTTTTGTTTTTACGTATTTTTTTCTTAAATGTCGTTTCACTTTGGGGTTGAGATTTTGTATATCAACTTGGCTTGATTCCTTTTTCAGATGTTTTTCTCTATTTTTCTCTCTCCATTCAAAAGCTGCCAAGGAGAACAGCATGTTGAGGAGATTTTTGGTTTTTTGGGTGACGAAAGAACAAAGAGCAGAGGAATTCGAGGATTGGAAGTGTCCAGTCATCCAGATGACTTCAAAGGAAAGAGAAGTCAACTTCGTTTCTATGTCTATGATTTACCCCGAGCTGCTAATCGGAAAGTCTTGGAACAACTTCATGGCCAGATGCGTGAGAAAGAAGGTATACCAGCACTTTGCAATTTAGGTCTATCACAGTGTGTGGAAACTCACAATACTCAAGGGAGCTTCAATGCTGTACGACCTTTTGTTGCAGAAGCGACTTTTTTGGCCAAACTTTTGAGTGGCCCCTCACACATCTTTGTTGCTCCTGAAGATGCCAGTTATTTTGTGGTGCCTTTTCTGTCATCACTTTGGTGCACTTTGAGTGCTCCCTTCTGCTGGGTGAGATGTTCTGCTCAACGACCATTGAATGCATTGCTTCCCTTCCTCACCTTTTATAATGCCTCCACAGCTCATCGGCATCTCTTTTTGGGATCAGATTCTCTAGGTGATTTACCTCAAGATTTGCAAATGCAACCTTTGATTCTCCATTATGGTCCATCTCCTTGTGGTGCTGATACTTTTGGACCAATCATTCTTCCTCCTACCATCACAGAAGATCTTCCAGCACACCTGGGTCGTTGGGACTTTTCAAAAGATCTCTTGCTGTTTATGGCCGATGGAGTTTCTGATCGTCCCTTTCGCTCAGAGGTTTTTCAGGAGCTCGGCAAATGGCAACGTCGCTTGCCGCATTTGTTCGCAGTGTCCCGCAGAGAGCCTGACAAGCGTGAAAAGCCGTGTCACTCGATGATGGTTTTAAATTTTAAGCATGTTTTATCTTTAAGACCCGCCATCGCCGCCATCAATAGAAAAGTGTACTTGTAGGGGACAGGTATTCTCAACATAGCTCAACAGTGAAGTGGTTTTCAAATGATGAGTCGACAGGTGCATCCTCAACCAATCCACCTTTGCCAATGGAAGTCCTTTGGTCGGAAGAATTGCGGAGAGCCTTGTTTTGCCCCGTGATGCCTGGTGACAATACCTTTCGAATGCGCTTATTCCATGCCATGTTGGCCGGTTGCATTCCAGTGGTCATGTTGTTTCCAGGTGGTAGCTGGTATCGAAATTTTGGACCTTCAGTAAATTCAAGCTTGCCCTTCCCAGGGCAAATTCCTTGGCAGCGCTTGAGCGTGGAAGTACCGTTCCTTCCCAAGAGACAAAGCGTCTCCGATTGGGCAATGCAGTTGGTACCAAAACTGCTGCGCTTGCCTGTCTATGAGCTACATTACAAGCAGTACTTTGGATCTTAATCTAACAGATGGGATGGTGAGCTGTTGGAAAATTGTCTCCCATGATTCCTTCAGTTCTTCAATTGCATAAGCTTCCTCCAAGGCCTGTTTTTGTCACACATTGCACCAAAGAAAGCTGAGGCAGTTGATCGCCAAAGCAGCACCATTGTTGCGCTTCGATTTTCAAGGTGTACATCCTGATGCCTTTACAGCGCTCCTTGACCAGCTGGCAGATCGTCCCTTGCAGCCACCAAATCACTTGGAGTCTCGGAACAAGTATCCGGTAGTGATGTGTGGTTATTCATTCTTGTGAGAGACGCACTTGACTTTACACCGCAAAAATCCAAAAAGAGCCCATCCCAGGAAGAAACTTGACTTCCAAATACCATTTGTGAGGTTCCAACTATGTCCAACTATTACTTATGAGGGCGTATGAACGGATGTGCTGCTCCAACCAAGGGCAAAATCTCAAAGAGCTGTTCCCTTTTGGTTCGGAGTTTCAAGCCAAATCTTTTACTATGAAAAAAGATCACCTAATTATCACCAACCGTCAGCCACGCTTCTTCATTCCACCCATGTTTCAGGAGTGCTTCGACCCTCGCGAACGCTTCAAGACGGAGCGAGGGGTCAGCGGCACGCCACAATTGCTCCGCGAAGAATTGGAGATCTATGGGGTCATTGCATGCTGCCCTCAGTGGAAAGCGCCTGGACCAAGCAAAACTCAGGTAGGGGCCCCAAACAGGTTCACAATCGACTTTTTATGCGCCCGGCCACCCGGCCACCCGGCCACCCGGCCACCCGGCCATCCGGCCATCCGGCCATCCGGCCATCCGGACACCCGGCCATCCGGCCACCCGGCCACCCGGCCACCCGGCCACCCGGCCA